>JAACNH010002983.1:0-32876 GCA_019447015.1 Hymenochirus boettgeri
GGACGACACTGGTTCTTATTCATCCGGTCATGTTTAATATATGGTATTAAGTTTAGATTACCTGACGGTTTCCTATTCATCCAGTCATGGTTTTAATATGGTATTAAGGTATTGATTACCTGGACTGGTTCTTATTCAATCCAGGTCATGGTGTATATATGGTATTAAGTTAGATTACCTGATGGCTTTCGTATTCTCCAGGTAATGGTTTAATATCGGTATTAGTTAGATTACCTGGATGTTCTTATTATCCGGTCATGGTTTATATTATGAATTAAGTTGAACAATGTTCAATAGTTTGCCTAGAGCCCCATTGCCTTAACTTGCCTTAGTATAGCACAAAATGCCCCCATTATCAAGGAAACCCATCACGGCGGTACTATAGACTAAGGTCACTGGACTAGTGATTCCTAAATTGTGTGCCACCAGATGTTTAAAAACTACAACTTCCCACATATCTCAATACAGAGGGAAGCCAGGGAATGCTGGGAGTTGTAGTCTTCAAACATCTGGATGCACACTGTTTGAGAATCTCTGCACTAGACATACCCGACATATTTCAACGCGGTTCGCCGCTTCCTCCATCTCTTCCCTGAGTGCATCGGCCTTGGCTCCAGAGGGCTGCAGGTTGCTGGAGATTTCCAGAGGATTTAGCAGACTGCTGCCACCTGTTGGTGGAAAATTGCTAAAAATTATATCTAAATGGTGGATGATCGATAAATCTTCTAAACCAAGTGTCAATCCCACTGAGTATTTTATCTTCATTCTAATAATTATTTACTGTTCTCTACTTCCATTTCAAATCATAAATATGAGGACCAATAACCGACCTCTAAGAAGACTGGTTACTGATAACTCTCCCTAGTAGGCTGCCTTACAGAGCCCCGCTGATAGAACTAAAACAGCTACACCACCTTGCTCTAGAAAAATATGCCAGCACTATTTGGCAAATGTTTTCTCCTGTTTTTGGAGTGTGGGAATCTCACCTAAATAAAACCGACTGTCAAATTAACCTGAAACCAAAACACACCGTTTATTTATACTCATTAACACAAGGGACCCAGCTAGACGCTATAAAACATAAAAGCACATCAAGGTACAGATGGGTATCAGTGGTTTTTATTACCCAGACTGGCAGTATTCAGTGGACACACAGTAACGATCAGTGAAAAGGGACGATACATCTGCAAGTTTCCGTCTGTCACTTTATCCCAAGATCCTGCACACACAGTACCACTCGTCTCCCTATAGGAGTCCCTAGAGGAGACTGTGTTTCCCTATAGGGAGTCTTATCGCGGCCGAGGGAAAATTTCCCTCTTTCCCAAATGAGCGCTCGGCCGACCCAATCGTTTCATGACCGTGCGCTCATTCGGAAAAGCAAGGTACACACAATACCATTGGATCCAACGGTTTCGGGCCATTATCGGTACTGCGTGCACCTAGCTTAAGTGAGGACCTGAGAAAGTGGTAAATGAGGCGGCCTGGAGGCAGAGAAGCAGCTACTTTGGAGAAAAAATTAATCCTGGAACGGCAATGTATTCATGAAGACGTTCTGTAATGAATGACACGGGATCGGCAGGTGGGGAAGTTCTATTTTACCTCCGCTAGGACAAAAAGATTCCACCACATCCTTTTCTATCTCCTGTTCAAAGTGGATCAGCTCCTGGGCAAGTTTGTCCTCCGCCTCTCCACAAAGCTTCAGCATCTTCCTGGAACACGATGGAAAGAAATCAGCAGGGTTTATGAATGAATCAACTAACGTATCATCACTATTATACATTCATAATGTTCGCTTCTGGGCTCCAAACAAAGGCTAAAAGGCAACACAGAGCTCTGAGTGATGCATGTGCGTGATTCTAGATAACTGTGGCCACAGGTAAATCAGCGGCTGATTAGACCTCGCACAGGGGAATCCAATCAAGGCAGGTAATCAGTGATTTCACCTGTGGACCGTCCATTAAACCTCTGTAAATTCGACCATCCTTCTCACAGATTCTCTCCTCTATGTGTCTCACCGTCTATAGGTGGTCTCGTATAGCTCAACTCTCTATGTGTTCTACAGCATCTATAGGTGGTCAGGTAATAGCTCACTCCTTTATGTGTCTCCACGTCTATAGGTGGTTAGGTAATAGCTCACTACTTTATGTGTCTCACACCGTCTATAGGTGGTCTAGGTAAGAGCACACACGCCTCTATGTGCTCACACGTCTATAGGTGGTCTAGGTAATAGCTCCACCTCCTTATGTGTCTACACACTCATATAGGTTGGTTAGGAATAGCACACTCCTCTTATGTGTCTCACAGTATCCCATATGGTGGTCTAGTTATAGCAAGCACACCCTTATTATGGTCTCACAGGTCTATAGGGGTCTACGGTTAAACTAGCAACTCCTCTTATGGTTCTCACACGTCTATAGGTGGTCTAGGTAATATCTCACTCCTCTTAGTGTCTCACACGTCTATATGGTGTCTAGGTATAGCTCACTCCTCTAGTTCTAATGTGTTCGTCTCACGCTGATGTGTCACAGTCTATAGGTGGTCTAAGGTAATAGCACACTCCTCTTATGTGTCTAGCACGTATATGAGTGGTCAGGATATAGCTCATCCCTCTTATGTGTCTCCACGTCTATAGAGTGGTGGTTCTCACCTCTAATTGTCACAGTCTAGTGCAGAAGCTCCTCTTATGTGTCCTCACACGCTATAGGTGGTTCTAGGTAATAGCTCACTCCTCTTATGCGTCTCACACGTCTATAGGTGGTTAGGTAATAGTCACTCCTCTTATGGTCTACACGTCTATGGTGGTCTAGGTAATAGCTCACCCTCTTATGGTCTCAACACGTCTATAGGTGGTCTAGGTAATATCGCCTCCTCTTATGTGTCCTCACACGTTTATAGGTGGTCAGGTAACGCTCACTCCTCTATGTGTCTCACACGCTACTCTATAGGTGTCAGGTAAGCTCACTCCTCTGTATGTGTCTCACAGTCCTATAGTTGGTCTAGGTAATAGCACAGTGCCTCTTAGTGTCTCACACGTTCATGGTGGTTAGGTAATGAGCTACCTCCTCTTATGTGGTGTCTCACACATCTAATGAGGTGGTCTAGGTTAATACACACTCCTACTTATTGGTCTCACGCGTCTATAGGTGGTACTAGGTAATAGCACCTCCGTTATGTGTCTCGACCGTCATAGGTTGGTCTAGGTAATAGCTCACTCCTCTTAGTGGGTCTCAAACGCTATAGGTGGTCTAGGTAATAGCACACTCCTCTTATGTGTCTCACACGTCTATAGGTGGTCTGGTAATAGCACCTCCTCTTATGTGTGCTCACAGGTCTATAGGTGGTCTAGGTACTAGCACACTCCTCATGTTGTCTCACACGTCTTATAGGTGGTCTAGGTAATAGCTCACTCCTCTTAGTGTGTCACACGTCTATAGGTGGTCTAGGTAATAGCTCAATCTCTTACGTGTCTCACACGTCTATAGGTGGTCTAGGTAATAGCACATCCTTATGGTCTCACCAGTCTATAGAGTGGTCTAGGTAATAGCTCACTCCTCTTATGTGTCTCACACGTCTCTATAGGGTTAGGATAGCTCACTCCTCTTATGTGTCTCACACTTATAGGTGGTCTAGGTAATAGAACACTCCTCTATGTGTCTCACACGTCTATTGGTGGTCTGGTACATAGCTCAATCTCTTATGTGTCTCACACGTCTATAGGTGGTCTAGGTAATAGCACAGTCCTCTATGATTTCTCACACGTCTATAGGTGGTCTAGGTAATAGCTCACTCCTCTTATGTGTCTCACACGTCTATAGGTGGTCTAGGTATAGCACGTCCTCTTATGTGTCTCACACGTCTATAGGTGGTCTAGGTAATAGCTCATCTCTTATGTGTCTCACACGTCTATAGGTGGTCTAGGTAATAGCTCACTCTATTATGTGTCTCACACGTCGATAGGTGGTCTAGGTAATAGCCACACTCCTATGTGTCTCACACGTCTATAGGTGGTCTAGGTAATCGCCCACTCCTCTAGTGTGTCTCAAACGTCTCATAGGTGGTCTAGGTAATAGCTAATCTTTATGTGTCTCACACGTCTATAGGTGGTCTAAATAGCTCACTCCTTTAGTGTCTCACAGGTCTATAGGTGGTCTAGGTAATAGCACACACTCCTCTGTGTGCCTCACGTCTATTGGTGGTCTAGGGATAGCTCACTCCTCTATGTGTCTCAAGAGTCTATAGGTGGCTAGGTAAAAGCACAGTCCCTCTTATGTTCTCTCACACGTCTATAGGTGGTTAGGTACATAGCACACTCCTTATGTGTCTAACAAGTCATAGGTGGTCTGGTAATAGCTCACTCCTCTTATGTGTCTCACACGTCTATAGGTGGTCTAGGTAATAGCTCACTCCTCTTATGTGTCTCACACGTCTATAGGTGGTCTAGGTAATAGCACACTCCTCTTATGTGTCTCACACGTCTATAGGTGGTCTAGGTAATAGCTCACTCCTCTTATGTGTCTCACACGCGCATAGGTGTCTAGGTAATAGTACTCTCTTGTGTCTCACACGTCTATAGGTGGTCTAGGTAATATCACACTCCTCTTATGTGTCTCACACGTCTATAGGTGGTCTAGGTAATAGCACACTCCTCTTATGTGCTCGCACCGTCTATAGGTATCTCTAGCTGGAAAAACACTATGAGGGAGATACAGAAAGAACAGGAATTTGCCTCTTTTAAGCAGAATTATTAAATGAATTACATATATAACATTTTAAAATAATTTTCTTACCCCAACAAAGAGTCGTCCCCCAAAATCACTGATCCATCCGTCAAACATTGCGCCAAGGTTATTAGGGGTAATTTCTTCTACATAAAAATATATAACAAAAAGGTATAAGACGATCTGACACTCTACCTACAGTCACCTACGTCAAACCTTACCGACAGTCAGCTACCGTACCAGAACTCTACCCTATCAGTCACTCTACCGTACCAGACACTCTACCGTACCAGTCACTCTACCGTACCAGACACTCTACCCTATCAGTCACTCTACCGTACCAGACACTCTAACCTATCAGTCACTCTAACCGTCCGACACTACGTACCAGTACCACTTACCCAACTCATCAATCTACTACGTCCTACCCCACTCTACCTACCAGCACCTTACCGTACCAGACACTCTACCCTATCAGTCACTCTACCGTCTCTACCGTACCAGACACTCTAACCTATCAGTCACTCTACCTACCAGACACTCTACCGTACCAGTCACTCTACCGTACCAGACACTCTACCCTATCAGTCACTCCATAACCGTGACCAGAACACTAACCTCAGTCACTCTACCGTACCAGAACACTCTACCGACCAGTCATCTACCGCCCACTACGTACAGACACTCTACCCTATCAGTCACTCTACCGTACCAGACACTCTACCCTATCAGTCACTCTACCGTACCAGACACTCTACCCTATCAGTCACTCTACCGTATACCGACCTTAGCCCTACAGTACTCTACCGTTACCCAGACACTTTACCACTATCCGTCACTCACCGTACCAGACACTCTTACACTATCGTCACTCCGTACCAGCAACACTCATACCCTATCAGTCACTACGTAACCAGACACCTACACCATCACTCTACCGTACCAGCATCTCCCCTAAAGTCCACTCTACCGTACCAGACACTCTACCCTATCAGTCACACTACCGTACCAGACACTCTAACCTATCAGTCACTCTACCGTACCAGACACTCTAACCTATCAGTCACTCTACCGTACAGACACTCTAACCTATCAGTAACTCTACCGTACCACACTCGACCTACCAGGACACTCTACTATAAGACTCTACCGTACCCAGACCTATCGTACCAACACTCTACCCTACTCGTCCACTCTCTTACCGTACAACACTCTATTGTACCAGTCACTCTACGCGTACCAGTCACTCTACCGTACCAGACACTACTACCGCTAACCAGACACTCTACCGTACCAGACACTCTACCGTACCTGACACTCTACCGTACCAGTCACTCTACCGTACCAGACACTCTACCGTACCAGACACTCTAACCGTACCAGACACTCTACCGTACCAGACACTCTACCGTACCAGAACATCTACCTACGGCACACACTCTACCGTACCTACACTTACCTCACTGACACTACAGTACCACCCACTCACCGTACCAGACACACTACCGTACCAGACACTCTACCGTACCAACACTCTACCGTACTGACACTCACCCTACGTCACTCTACTCACAGACACTCTACCTATCAGACTCTACCGTACCAGACACTCTACCTACAGTCCTCTACGCTACCGACACCTACCGATCAGATCTACCGTACCAGACACTCTACCGTACCACACACTCTACCGTACCACACACTCTACCGTACCAGACACTCTACCGTACCACACACTCTACCGTACCACACACTCTACCGTACCAGACACTCTACCGTACCAGACACTCTACCGTACCTGACACTCTACCGTACCTGACACTTACCTATCAGTCACTCTACCGTACACCAGGACACCCTACACTATCGTCCTTAACCGTACCAGACACTCTACCGTACCAGACACTACCGTACCAGACACACGCTACCGTACCAACACTCTACCGTACCAGACACTCTACCGTACCAGACACTCTACCCTAACCAGACACTTACAATACCAGACACTCTACCCTACCAGACACTCTACCCTACCAGACACTCTACCCTACCAGACACATCTACCCTACCAGACACTCTACCCTACCAGACACCCTACCGTACCAGACACTCTACCGTACCGAACACTCTACCGTACCAGACACTCTACCCTATCAGTCACTCTACCGTACCAGACAATCTACTACCCTATCAGTCACTCTACCGTACCAGACACTCTACCTACCAGACACTCTACCCTACCAGACACTTCTACCCTACCAGACACTCTACCCTCCACACTCTACCCTACCAGACACTCTACCCTACCAGACACTCTACCCTACCAGACACTCTACCCTACCAGACACTCTACCTACCAGACACTCCACCTACCAGACAACTCTACCCTCAACACCTACCGTACAACACTCTACCGTAACCAGACACTCTACCCTACCAGACCTCTACCCGATCAGTCCCTCTAACCCTTACAGTCACTCTACCGTACCCAGACACTCTACCCTATCATCACTCACAGCAGACATCTACGTACAACACTTACAGTCCAGACACTCTACCGTTACCAACACTCTACCGTACCAGACACTCTACCGTACCAGACACTCTACCGTAACCAGACACTCTACCGTACTAACCACTCTACCCTATCAGTCACTCTAACCGTACCAGACACTCTACCGTACCAGACACTCTACCCTACCAGACACTCTACCGTACCAGACACTCTACCGTACCAGACACTCATACCGTTACGTACCAGACACTCTACCGTACCAGACACTCTACCGTACCAGACACTCTACCGTACCAGTCACTCTACCGTACCAGTCACTCTACCGTACCAATCACTCTACCGTACCAGTCACTCTACCGTACCAATCACTCTACCGTACCAGACACTCTACCGTACCAATCACTCTACCGTACTAGTCACTCTACCGTACCACACACTCTACCGTACCAATCACTCTACCGTACCTGACACTCTACCGTACCAGACACTCTACCGTACCAGACACTCTACCGTACCACACACTCTACCGTACCAATCACTACCCTAAATTAAGGGGGAATTTCTGTATATAAAACGGGTGTGAATTGAAGCTGATTTCATACAATGTAAATCGGATCGTATTTGACTTATTCTAATTGTTATTCCTATAAGGTGTTTCTATATGGGAAGGGACACATCTTACCGATTTCTTGTCTGTCTCGGTTCCCTGCTGGCCTTGCAGACATGCTGTGAGTTTCTTGTGAGTGCTGTGTGCGACCTGTTTCACTAACTCCAGGCGTTTCTCCACCTGCAAAAGGAGCAAAAACCCAGACATTTAAAGGGGAACTAACATTTGGAATTGAATATAAATGACCCTGAATGAGATTGTCCTATTCCTAACTAACAGCTATAATGGGAAATCACTCTGGTCTTCTAATGTCAGTCCAATATGGTAATCAGGGCTGTAACTACCAGGGGAGCAACCACGGGGGGGGGGGGGCATGGGAGCCAAGGTGGGCCCCCCTTCTTATTATCCCTATGACAGATATAACATCCTCTCAGAGAACCACAGTGGATTAAGCACAGACGGGCCCCATAATATTTTTGCTGGAGGCCCCAGTGATCTCTAGTAGAAAAGATCCGTATAATGATCCCACAATCCTATAGATCCGTATAATGATCCCACAATCCTATAGATCCGTATAATGATCCCACAATCCTATAGATCCGTATAATGATCCCACAATCCTATAGATCCGTATAATGATCCCACAATCCTATAGATCCGTATACTGATCCCACAATCCTATAGATCCGTATAATGATCCCACAATCCTATAGATCCGTATAATGATCCCACAATCCTATAGATCCGTATAATGATCCCACAATACCATAGATCCGTATAATGATCCCACAATCCTATAGATCCGTATAATGATCCCACAATCCTAATAGATCCGTATAATGATCCACAATCCTATGATCCGTAAGTTATCCCACAATCCTATAGACCGTATAATGATCCCACAATCCATAGATCCGTAAATGATCCCAACTCCTATAGATCCGTATAATATCCCACAATCCTATAGATCCGTATAATGATCCCACAATCCTATAGATCCGTATAATGATCCACACATCCTATAGATCCGTATATCCCCACAATCCTATAGTCCTAATGATCCACAATCCTATAGATCCGTATAATATCCCACAATCCATAGATCCGTATAATGATCCCACAATCCTATAGATCCATACCCAATCCTAAATCCGTATAATGATCCCACAATCCTATAGATCCGTATAATGATCCCACAATCCTATGATCCGTATAATGATCCCACATCCTATAGATCCTATAATGATCCCACAAGCCTATAGATCCGTATAATGATCCCACAATCCTATAGATCCGTATATGATCCCACATCCTATGATCCATAATGATCCCACATCCTATAGATCCGTATAATGATCCCACAACCTATAGATCCGTATAATGATCCCACAATCCTATAGATCCGTATAATGATCCACAATCCTATAGATCCGTATAATGATCCCACAATCCTATAGATCCGTATACTGATCCCAATCCTATAGATCCGTTATACCCCAACCTATAGTCGTATAATGATCCCACATCCATAGATCCGTATACTGATCCCACATCCTTAGATCCGTTAATGACCCACAACCTATGATCCGTATAATGATCCCACAATCCTATAGATCCGTATAATGATCCCAACAATCCGATAATCCGTAATGATCCCACAATCCTATAGATCCGTATAATGATCCACAATCCTATAGATCCGTATAATGATCCCCACAATCCTATAGATCCGTATACTGATCCCACAATCCTATAGATCCGTATCTGATCCCCAATCCTAATCCGTATAATGATCCCACAACTCCTATAGATCCGTATATGATCCCACAATCCTAGATCCGTATACTGATCCACAATCCTATAGATCCGTATAATGATCCCACAATCCTATAGATCCGTATATGATCCCACAATCCTATAGATCCGTATACCTAGATCCTATAATGATCCCACAATCCTATAGATCCGTATAATGATCCCCACATCCTATAGATCCTTATAATGATCCCACAATCCTATAGATCCGTATAATGATCCCACAATCCTATAGATCCGTATAATGATCCCACCCACAATCCTATAGATCCGTTATATATGATCCCCCAATCCTATAGATCCGTATAATGATCCCACAATCCTATAGATCCGTATAATGATCCCACAATCCTATGATCCGTATAATGATCCCACAATCCTATAGATCCGTTAATTGATCCCACAACCTATAGATCCGTATAATGACCCACAATCCTATGAATCCGTATAATGATCCCACATTCCTATAGATCCGTATAATGATCCCACAATCCTATAGATCCGTATAATGATCCCACAATCCTATAGATCCGTTAATGATCCCAAATCCTATAGATCCGTATAATGATCCCACAATCCTATAGATCCGTATGATCCCACAATCCTATAGATCCGTATAATGATCCCACAATCCTATAGATCCGTATATGACCCACAATCCTATAGATCCGTATAATGATCCCACAATCTATAGTCCGTATATGTCCACAATCCTATAGATCCGTATATGATCCCACAATCCTATAAATCCGTAAATGATCCCACATCCTATAGATCCGTATAATGATCCCACAATCCTATAGATCCGTATAATGATCCCACAATCTATAGATCCGTATAATGATCCCACAATCCTATAGATCCGTATAATGATCCCACAATCCTATAGATCCGTTAATGATCCCACAACCTATAGATCCTATATGATCCCACAATCCTATAGATCCGTATATGATCCCACAACCCTAGATCGATAATGATCCCACAATCCTATAGATCCGTATAATGATCCCACAATCCTATAGATCCGTATAATGATCCCACAATCCTATAGATCCGTTAATAATCCCCACAATCCTATAGATCCGTTAATGATCCCACAATCCTATAGATCCGATAATGATCCACAATCCTATAGATCCGTTATACCCCACAATCCTATAGATCCGTATATGAATCCCACAATCCTATAGATCGTATAATGATCCCACAATCTATAGATCCGTATAATGTCCCACAATCCTATAGATCCGTATAATGATCCCACAATCCTATAGATCCTATAATGATCCCCCAATCCTATAGATCCGTATAATGATCCCACAATCCTATAGATCCGTATAAATCTCACAATCCTATAGTTATAATGATCCCACAATCCTATAGATCCGTATAATGATCCCACAATCCTATAGATCCGTATAATGATCCCACAATCCCATAGATCCGTATAATAACCCACAATGCAGTAGGAGAGGGTTACAGCTGCTAGTTAAGAATTACATAAATTATCAGACTGATCCTTTGCTCCTCTTTTGCTTATTAAACTTTTGACACCAATATCATAGACTAACCAGCCAGTGTGTAGCAATAATGATTGGATTGGATTGATTGGTTATTATACACAAAACAGCCACATACCTGTAAAAGATCTTCACTCAAAACCTCCGTCTTCTCACCCTAGAAAATAGAAAAATAGCAGGTTATGGAAAATCCCATTGTTAATATGACTCCCATTGGGAAAAGCTTTTAATAGTATTTACCTTGTGAACTTGCCAACAAACCCAATAAACCAATAACTGCTGATACCAAAATTCAAACTGGAGGTTAACAAGACATTGTCCTACCCCAACCATTTCAGACAGACAGACGGGATTTCAATCGCTTGCCCTGCTCTCCCAGCTGTGTGCATGGATTGGACAGGACTAGACAAGTCATGGGTAGGGGTGAAATAGACAGGGTACCATCGGGCCCCGCAATATATCAATATATCACTGTATCACTGTATTACAGTATACACTGTATAACTATATCACTTTCAATATAACAACATATCACTGTATCGACATATCACTGTATCAATATATCACTGTATCACTTTGTCAATAAATCACTGTATTACAGTATACACTGTATAACTAATCACTTTCAATATAACAACATATCACGGTATCGACATATCACTGTATCAATCTATCACTGTATCAATATATCACTGTATCACTTTGTCAATAAATCACTGTATTACAGTATACACTTATAACTATATCACTATCAATATAACAACTATCACCGTATTGACACATCACTATCAATCTATCACACTATATCAATCGATCTCTATCAATATATCACTATAACTATATCCTATCAATACACTACATCAATATATCACTGTACTCTATCACTGTATTATATATCAATCATCACTGTATCATTCTATCACTATATCAAAATATCACTATATCAATCTATCACTATATCAATCTATCACTGTATCAATCTATACTATATCAATCTATCACTGTATCAATCTATCACTGTATCAATCTATCACTGTATATATATCTGTATCAATCTATCACTATCAATATATCACTATATAAATATTACTGTATCAATAGATCACTGTATCAATATATCAATCTATCACTGTATCAATATATCACTATATAAATATTACTGTATCAATATATCACTATCAATCTATCTCTGTATCAATCTATCACTATCAATATATCACTATTAAATATCCTTTATCAATATCACTGTATCAATCTATCACTGTATCAATAGATCTCTATCATTATCACTGTATAACTATATCACTATCAATATCACTGTATCAATCTACCCACTGTATCAATCTATCACTAGCTCAATCAATCATCACAATCATCTATCCAAATCAATCTATCACTATATCAATCTATCACTGTATCAATCTATCACTGTATCAATATATCACTATATAAATATTACTGTATCAATCTATCACTACATCTATCACTGTATCAATATATCACTATATAAATATTACTGTATCAATATATCACCGATATCATATATACTATCAATATATCAATATATCACTGTATCACATATCAATATATCACTGTTCAATATATCACTGTAATATATCACTGTATCAAATATCACTGTATCATATTCACTGTATCCCTGTATCAATATATCACTGTATCAATATATCGCTATATAATATCACTCTATCAATCTATCACTGTATCAATAGATCACTGTATCAATAGATCATAATCTGTATCAATAGATCACTGTATCAATAGATCACTATATAAATATCCTGTATCAATATATCTGTATCAATTTATCACTGTATCAATAGATCACTGTATCAATAGATCACTGTTCAATAGATCACTGTATCAATAGATCCTGTATCAATAATCACTATATAAATACCACTGTAAATCATACCACATAAATCAATATATCACAGTATCAATATATCACTGTATCAATCTATCACTATCAATTTATCACTGTATCGTATATCACTATATAAATATTACTGTATCAATCTATCACTGTATCAATCTATCACTGTATCAATACATGCTTGATCAATATATGACTGTATACTATTCACGTATCAATCTATCACTGTATCAATCTATCACTGTATCAATCACTGTATCAATCTATCATTATATCACTATCAATATTACTGTATCAATATATCACTGTATCAATATATCACTGTATCAATATATCACTGTATCAATCTATCACTATAATATGTTACTGTATTATATAAAAATCTATCACTGTATCAATATATCAATCTATCACTGTATCAATATATCAATCTATCACTGTATCAATGTATCAATCTATCAGTATCAATCTATCACTGTATCAATCTATCACTGTATCAATCTATACTGTATCAATATATCACTGTATCAATATATCATGTATCAATATATCACTGTATCACTCATCACTATATAAATATTACTGTATTAATATAAAATTAATCACTGTATCAATATTCAATATATCACTGTATCAATATATCACTATATAATATCTGTATCAATCTATCACTATATCAATATATCACTATCAATAGATCACTGTATCAATAGATCACTATATAAATATCCCGTATCAATATATCATCATCACTTTATCAATATTCAATCTATCACTGTATCAATCTATCACTGTATCAATCTATCAATTTATCACTGTATCAATCTATCACTATATAAATAGTACTGTATTAATATAAAAATGAACACTGTAATCAATATACCACTGTATCAATCTATCACTGTATCAATATATCAATCTATCACTGTATCAATCTATCACTGTATCAATATATCCTGTATCACTATCAATGTAACACTGTATCAATATATCACTGTCAAAGTAACACTGTATCAATATATCAGTGTATCAATAGATCACTTTACAAATATTTTCAATGTACCTTTAATAAATGTATCATAAATCATTGTATCACAGTACACTATATCAATGTTCAATATATCAATAAATCACTATATCAATGTATTACTAAATCATTGTATCACTGTATTACTGTATCGCTGTATATATTTATAACTATCACTATTAATGAAGCATTATATCAATGTGTCAATTAGTCATCGTCACCACAGTACCATTATATCACTGTATTAATGCATTACTATCATTATGTTAACTGTGTTAAAGTGTAACTTTAAAGGGTAATGTTGGAGGGTATGTGTATCTATAAGTGTAACTATTAAAGGGGTAATGTTGGAGGGTATGTGTACTATAAGTGTAACTATTAAAGGGGAATGTTGGAGGGTATGTGTATCTATAAGTGTAACTATTAAAGGGGAATGTTGGAGGGTATGTGTTTCTATAAGTGTAACTATTAAAGGGGGAATGTTGGAGGGTATGTGTATCTATAGTGTAACTATTAAAGGAGGAATGTTGGAGGGTATGTGTTTCTATAAGTGTAACTATTAAAGGAGGAATGTTGGAGGTATGTGTATCTATAAGTGTAACTATTAAAGGAGGAATGTTGGAGGGTATGTGTTTTCTATAATTGTAACTATTAAAGAGGAATGTTGGAGGGTATGTGTATCTATAAGTGTAACTTTAAAGAGGAATGTTGGGGGTATGTGTTTCTATAAGTGTAACTATTAAAGGAGGAATGTTGGAGGGTATGCGTATCTATAAGTGTAACTATTAAAGGGGTAATATTGGAGGGTATGCGTATCTATAAGTGTAACTATTAAAGTGGTAATATTGGAGGGTATGCGTTTCTATAAGTGTAACTATTAAAGGGGGAATGTTGGAGGGTATGCGTTTCTATAAGTGTTATTAAGGGGGGATGTTGAGGTATTGTATCTATAAGTGTAACTATTAAGGGGGGATGTTGGAGGTATGTGTATCTATAAGTGTAACTATAAGGGGGAATGTTTGAGGGTATGTGTATCTATAAGTGTAACTATTAAGGGGGAATGTTGGAGGGTATGTGTATCTATAGTGTAACTATTAAAGGGGAATGTTGGAGGGTATGTGTATCTATAAGTGTAACTATTAAAGGGGTAATGTTGGAGGGTATGCGTATCTATAAGTGTAACTATTAAAGGGGAATGTTGGAGGGTATGCGTATCTATAACTGTAACTATTAAAGGGAATGTTGGAGGGTATGTGTTTTCTAATGTGTAACTATTAAGGGGGAATGTTGGAGGGTATGTGTATCTATAACTGTAACTATTAAAGGGGAATGTTGGAGGGTATGCGTATCTATAACTGTAACTATTAAAGGGGAATGTTGGAGGGTATGCGTATCTATAACTGTAACTATTAAAGGGGTAATGTTGGAGGGTATGTGTTCTATAAGTGTAACTATTAAAGGGGGAAGTTTGGAGGGTATGCGTATCTATAACTGTAACTATTAAAGGGGAATGTTGGAGGGTATGCATATCTATAACTGTAACTATTAAAGGGGTAATGTTGGAGGGTATGTGTATCTATAAGTGTAACTATTAAAGGGGAATGTTGGAGGGTATGCGTATCTATAACTGTAACTATTAAAGGGGGAATGTTGGAGTATGCGTTTCTATAAGTGTACCTATTAAAGGGGAATGTTGGAGAGTATGTGTTTCTCTATAAGTGTAACTATTAAAGGGGGAATGTTGGACGGCAACTATTAAAGGGGGAATGTTGGACGGCAACTATTAAAGGGGTAATGTTGGACGGCAACTATTAAGGGGTAATGTTGGACGGCAACTATTAAAGGGTGTAATGTTGGACGGTAACTATTAAAGGGGTAATGTTGGACGTACACTATTAAGGGGAATGTTGGACGGTACCTATTAAAGGGGAATGTTGGACGGTAACTATTAAAGGGGTAATGTTGGACGGTAACTATTAAAGGGGAATGTTGGACGGCAACTATTAAAGGGGTAATGTTGGACGGTAACTATTAAAGGGGTAATGTTGGACGGTAACTATTAAAGGGGTAATGTTGGACGGTAACTATTAAGGGGAATGTTTGGACGGCAACCTATTAAAGGGGTAATGTTGGACGGCAACTATTAAAGGGGTAATGTTGGACGGCAACTATTAAAGGGGTAATGTTGGACGGCAACTATTAAAGGGGTAATGTTGGACGGTAACTATTAAGGGTAATGTTGGACGGTAACTATTAAAGGGGTAATGTTGGACGGTACTATAAAGGGTAATGTTGGACGGTAACATTAAAGGGGTAATGTTGGACGGTAACTATTAAAGGTGGAAATGTTGGAACGGTACTATTAAAGGGGTATGTTGGACGGTACTATTAAAGGTAATGTTGGACGGTAACTATTAAGGGTAATTTGGGACGGTACATTAAAGGGGTAATGTTGGACGGTAACTATTAAAGGGGTAATGTTGGACGGTAACTATTACAGGGTAATGTTGGATGGTAACTATCAAAGGGGAATGCTGGAGGGAATGCAATAAGCTATATTAGATCAAAAATGTCCCCACCCTTTAGAAGGAGAAGCCAACCCCTACTTGCGTGCGCACTCCACAATGAGGAGGGGTGTGATGTGGCCTCACGCGAGACAACTGGTGTCCAGGAGGGGGCAGAGAGGAAGAGAGAGAGTGAGAGAGGAGAAAGAGACGGGGGAGAGGGAGGAGAGAGTGAAAGAAGGGAGAGAGAGAATCGGGGTGGGGGGGGTGCTGGTACGGTAGATACCCTTTAACAATCCTTTTACATGCAATTCTCTGCCAGTTATCCATTCTGTATGTCGCTATAAGCACAATGAATTGTTACGGGAAAGAGTATTGAAGCTTCACCATGTGTAATTGAATCACATCAATGCAAACAAGCTTTAGAAAGATTTTAAATTGATTGCCCCTGGATATAGCAGGAGAGCAACTCAAAATCCAAGGGAACAAACAAAAAACAGGCCAGATTATATAAAAACAGCACAAACATTGAGTGCAAACACACTGAAAATGTGTTCCCATGTTATTAACAGCTGTAATGATAGTAGTTCATATGAACCCACAAAGCTGTGTTTTAATTTGCCTTGAATGGGACAGTAGAGTATGGTACTAGTAACATACAGTAGACATAGTGTAAAGAAGTAGTAACACACAGTAGTTGTGTACAGTAGTAGTAGAGTACAGTGGTGGTAGTAGTAGTACAGTAGTAGAGTACAAGTAGTAGCAATAGAGTATAGTAGTAGCAATAGAGTACAGTAGTAGATTATTATAGTGGTAGTACTGAACAGTAGATTACAGTAGTAGAAAAGTAGTAGTGTACAGTAGAATAGTACAGTCGTAGTAGAGCATAGTAGTAGTAGTATACATTAGTAGAGTACAGCAGTAGTAGTAGAGTACAATAGTAGAGTACAGTAGCAGTAAAATACAGTAGAAGTAGTGTACAATAGTAAAGTACAGTAGTATTATACAGTAATCTTTACAATAATTGAAGAGTACATTAATAGAGTACAGTAGTAGTGTGCAGTAGTAGTATTGTACTGTACTGTGCAGAAGTAGTAACATAAAGTGTTATAGTAATATAATACAGTAATGTACAGTAGCAGAACAGCATAATAGTATTGTATGTTAGTAGTATTATACAGTATTGGTAGTGCAAAGTCATAGTGTACAGTATTAGAAGCAGTAGTGTACAGTAATATAATACAATAGTAGTAATGTACAGTTGTAGTAGCATATAGTAGCAGAACAGAGTAGTAGTATTGTACACAGTAGTGGTAGTGTACAGTAGCAGAAACAGTAGTAGTATACAGTAATAGAATACAATAGTGGTAATGTAGTAGCACTCAGTAGCAGTGTACAGTAGAAGTAGCGGACAGTAGCACCTAGTAGTAATAGAATACAGTAGTAAAAGTAGTAGTATTGAACACTAGTAGTATTGTAAAGTAGCAGTATATAGCACCAGAACTGAGTAGTATTGTGCAATATTAGTATTATACAGTGGTAGAAACCGTAGTAGCAATGTACATTAGTAATAGCATACAATAGCAGTAATGTACTGTAGAATTAGAAGAAACAGTAGTAGTAGTATACAATAATAGTAGAATGCAGAAGTAATGTACATTAGTAGCATTGAGTAGCAGTTGTGTACAGTAATGGACAGTAGTCCCTAGTAGTAATAGAATACAATAGTAAAAGTAGTAGTATTGAAAATTAGTAATTTTGTTGTACAGTAGTAGTAGTGTACAGCAATAAAATACAGCAGTAATGTGCAGCAATAGAATACAGCAGTAATGTGTAGCAATAGAATACAGCAGTAATGTGCAGTAATAGAATACAGCAGTAATGTGCAGTAGTAGAATACAGCAGTAATGTACAGTAGTAGAATACAGCAGTAATGTGCAGTAATAAAATACAGCAGTAATGTACAGTAATAGAGCACAGCAGTAATGTACAGTAATAAAATACAGCAGTAATGTACAGTAATAAAATACAGCAGTAATGTACAGTAATAGAATACAGCAGTAATGTACAGTAATAGAATACAGCAGTAATGTACAGTAGTAGAATACAGCAGTAATGTGCATTAATAGAATACAGCAGTAATGTGCAGTAATAGAATACAGCAGTAATGTACAGTAATAGAATACAGCAGTAATGTACAGTAGTAGAATACAGCAGTAATGTGCATTAATAGAATACAGCAGTAATAGAATACAGCAGTAATGTACAGTAATAGAATACAGCCGTAACGTACAGTAATAGAATACAGCCGTAACATACAGTAATAGAATACAGCCGTAACATACAGTAATAGAATACAGCCGTAACGTACAGTAATAGAATACAGCAGTAACGTACAGTAATAGAATACAGCAGTAACGTACAGTAATCGAATACAGCAGTAATGTACAGTAATCGAATACAGCAGTAATGTACAGTAATAAAATACAGCAGTAATGTACAGTAATAAAATACAGCAGTAATGTGCAGTAATAGAATACAGCAGTAATGTACAGTAGTAGAATACAGCAGTAATGTACAGTAATAGAATACAGCAGTAATGTACAGTAATAGAATACAGCAGTAATGTGCAGTAATAGAATACAGCAGTAATGTACAGTAATAGAATACAGCAGCAGTAAGTGGTACAGTAATAGAAATACAGCAGTAAGTAATGTTACAGTAATATAATACAGTAGTAATGTACAGTAAGAATACAGCAGTAATGTACAGTAATAGAATACAGCAGTAATGTACAGTAATGAATACAGCAGTAATGTACAGTAATAGAATACAGCAGTAGTAATGTACAGTAATAGAATACAGCAGTAATGTACAGTAATAGAATACAGCAGTAAGTAATGTCAAGTAAAGTAATAGAATACAGCAGTAATGTACAGTAATTAGAATACAGCAGTAATGTACAGTAATGAATACAGCAGTAAGTACAGTACTAGTAATAGAATACAGCAGTAATGTACAGTAATAGAATACAGCAGTAATGTGCAGTAATAGAATAAGCAGTAGTAATGTACAGAAAGAATACAGCAAGTAAGTACAGTAGAGATACAGCAGTAATGTACAGTAGAATACAGCAGTAATGTACAGTAATAGAATACAGCAGTAATGTACGTAATAGAATACAGCAGTAATGTGCAGTAATAGAATACAGCAGTAATGTACAGTAATAGAATACAGCAGTAATGTACAGTAATAGAATACAGCAGTAATGTACAGAAATATAGTAGAATACAGCCGTAATCTACTGTTCACTACTGCATGCTACTGTACAAGTAACACACAGTAGCGTCCAGTAGTAATAGTAGAAGTAGTAGCAGTAATAGTAGTATTAGTATTGTACAGTTGCTGTAGTGTATATAGAGTATATTGGGGTTTTAATGCCACTTGCAGAGAGAATGTAGATTCTGCATCTCTATGTCAAACAAATAATTATGTTCAAGTAATTTTTCCAAGCCACCATCTGCCATATTTTACAGTACAGAATGCCAACAACTACCTTACTAGATGCACCCATTCTCCACTTTGATCACGGTCCTTTGTCATGCTCATTCAAGTCTAAAGGGCTGGTGCTGAATAAATATTTGTCTCACAGGGAGGTGCTACCGGAAGCAAAGGATCTTGGGATGAAGAGGAGGAGCACCACTAACATTCACATCATTTTTCAGGTAAAAGCTATTTTTCTAAGGCTACAAATACAGCAGTTTGTGTCCTTCTTCCATACGGAATCCTCTGAATTTATTTTAAGGATTGTCTGGGTTGCATGACCCCCTGTATGTACAGTCCTATTACTCTGGGTAAAGAGCCCTATAATATGGAAGTTGAAATATTACCTGCCCATGGAAGGGATAACAGTAAAGCCACTGTTTGTACCACAATGATTAGACCATTATCGGAAGTCCGGAAAGTCACAGCCTAGAACTGATTCCTATGAATAACAATAGTTTAGCCCAGAAATAAAACCCCAGTATTTGGGATACAGGAAGATTGCAACGTTTGCAGCACGAAGGGATATTTCCTGCTGATACATTGCAATATTTCAGTGATTCCCGCCTGTCACATTACATCAGCTCGCTTGGCTGTGATGGCAAACACTGCAGTCTCCCAGCTCTGCACTCTCTTGCTGCGCGCTCCAGAGCCTGTGGAAAAACAGAGGATTCTGGGAAATTCCCAGCAGTGTGTGGCTCCAATTATAAAAAGAGGGACCTGCAGATTATAACAGACATTTTTATATTATTTACTGTTTATAATGTTAACAATGTATCTCTAAGTATCCCCTAGATTGGAATCTGGTAAAAATAAGGATATTGGTTCTAATGTGATTAAAATCTTTATTCTTGTACAGACCATTATATATATATATACACACACACACCAATATATATGGAAAGTATAATCCCAGCATTCCTCAACTACGGAAAGAAGCCAGGGAATGATAGGACAAAAAAAGGAGCATAATTGTCAGTCGAGTTATTTTAAAATGTAATGTGTTTGTTTGCAAGCAAAGGGCCACGCGTGTCTTTAATATGTTTAGAATGAATTACGGCCTACGTAGCATAACATTGCCACCCAATACAGATCTTTTAGCCTCTCTGCCCAGTTTCTAGATGGTTTCTGCTCACACGGTGCCAACATTTCATATGAATGAGACTACATTCTAATCCAATTAATTATTCTGCAAATCAGAGCCAAGCAGGATGGCAGCTCAATGCTAATTAATTGGACCTAATGTTCTGCATTTAGCCGAGTGTTTATTTCTGTAACCAACATGGATCTGTCTCCCAGACACAGAGAAAAACACATTTAGCACAGACCTACAGAGCCAAGAACTGTTACATAATATCACTCATCCCACCCGGCTAGCCCAGGGGACCGAGTTAGGGGTCTATCCAGGGGTGAGACTATGAACAATACAGGTTAGTCTTCTATTGTCCACAGGTACATTTAACATAAGTACAACTAGACCATTAACTAGACCCTTCATGGACAGGGGGACGTCAATCTGGTACCCAGGTCACAGCGCTAGTTTCCTTACTAGTTGGAGGAAGGTCACCAGCCAAGACTGATGTGGAGGAAAGTTCTGCAATGGGGCTTTGGCCGGGTTCATGGTGAAATGGGACAGGGGCACACCTGAGGAAGGGGGTTGGACCCCCCGAAACGTTGTGTACCTGGGTTGTATGTTGAACACTTAATAAGTGGAACTTTGTTAAAATTCTTACCTGAGTGTGCCTCCAGTGTTCTCCCCAGAATTTTTTTCCAGCCGGGTGGCATGAATAAGTAGCCGGGTGAGGTGGGATGGGGACATTTAATGGTGGGGGTAAAGGTGCACTGCATTATGCTCATAATACAGGTCAGGGATGTCTAACTTTCGTCCCACTAGATGTTTGAAAACTATGACTCCCAGCATTCAGTGGTTGTAGAATGCAGGGAGTTGTAGTTCGGCAACATCTGCAGGGAGTTGTAGTTCGGCAAAACCTGAAGGTAACCCAAATGTAATATGGCAGCACAAGTACATGTGCCACCATTTTGTGGCCTTAGGGATCTTGGAAAAGCTACTTAACGTGCTAAAATAATCTTGCCAGTGTAAAAAAGTGGTCTGGACTGGGCAGTTTTGGTGGGAGTTTTTACTGACCTATTGGCACCTATTAAACCTACATCTAAATTTTTTCAAATCACAAGTGTTCTCTCAAGAAATTATTTCCAGCCGGGTGGCATGAAAAAGTAGCCGGGTGGGCCGCCCGGCTAAAAGACCCTAGGGAGAACACTGGCCTCCCTGCAACTTTATATTGTCCATCATCCCCTACCCATGGTGCATTGCACTGACATTAATAAAAAGGAATATACAGAACACGGCCCCTGTGATATCAATTGTTACAATGTTACTACGGACTAATGATGGGAAATACTCATCCAGTAAACACAATGCTAAATCATCACTTCATTGTATCTAATTCAATCAACCCTCCCACCAATCAACACTCTCCGACTTCCCCCATGATTCTGTGTTTGGAATAGCGCCCCCATGGCAGTGTGGCCATTCTATGTATATAAATAGCACTAATACATGAAACCCATAGGGAATAACAAATCCCATTCTAAACCATGTATGATATTAACATGTCGGTTGACATATTTTAAGAACATGATACATTCAGGGAAGGGATAGACTTACCATAGTGCAAGGGCACCCGGGGCCCCGAAACAAAGGTTTTAAATGGTGGAAGGTTGAGCTACGTCATGCACAACATGACCAGCAACTTATCTACTGGGACAGTTAGATATACGGGGCAGTTAGCTATACGGGGCAGTTAGCTATACGGGGACAGTTAGATATACGGGAGAGTTAGATATACGGGGCAGTTAGAATATACGGGGCAGTTAGATATACGGGGCAGTTAGACATACGGGGCAGTTAGATATACGGGGCAGTTAGATATACGGGGCAGTTAGATATACGGGGGGGGGCAGTTTGATATACGGGACACAGTTAGATATACGGGACACAGTTAGATATACGGGGCAGTTAGATATACGGGGCAGTAGATATACGGGGCAGTTAGATATACGGGGCAGTTAGATATACGGGCAGTTAGATATACGGGACAGTAGATATAAGGGGGCAGTTAGATATACGGGGCAGTTAGATATACGGGGCAGTTAGATATACGGGACAGTTAGATATACGGGGCAGTTAGATATACGGGAGAGTTAGATATAGCAATACAGGAAGGAAATACTGCCAGAGACCCAGCAGGTAAGTTATACCAATCAGTACATGTGCTAAACACTATGAAAACATCGAGACCATCACAAAATGGACAATAAAAGTAATAAATATTCATATTAGCACCTGAAACTGAAGAACTTTCAATCTAATAACCCAACCGTGTGCACCCACAATCACAACGTATCATTGTGTCTTTAAATTGTGGGAGCGACCAATAGAGATGGAGAAAACCAATGGGAGTGAAGGAACATACAGACTGATGCAGTGGAGGGTGGATGTGAATCCAGGACTTTCTCAGTGTTGACCAATCAGCTGCCAGGAAAACCTTCCCTTTAGGCCTCCAGCTAGAGGAGAAGACAAGTCATTAAGTTGGATGCCCCCTGCTGGAGGTTTAGATTACTAATAGGCAAACTATCAGCCTATAGCCACATCCTGCACATTGTATTTCCAGAAAGAACCATAGAGAAATCTGGGTTCGTTTAGGTCTTGTTGTATCAATAGTTGGTCGGTATTTGGATGTAACCAAGGATCTGGTCTCTCTCAGGTCTTTCTCATACTCCAGATATAATAAGGTTACTGGGGAAATTCTTATGGAGTCCTAGCAGCTCCCAAGCCTGACATATGATGTTAATGACCGGATAACGTTTCCACCACTGCATCTTATTTGGTTTTTATTTAAAACAGCTTCCCTTTAATAACCCAGAGGGTGTAGATGTGTCTTCATCTTCGGAATGTACCGATGGCTGTAAAGAAAATTCTACAAATTCCATTGAACAAAAAGCCCCATCTAACAGACAGCCATAAACCCCATTCTGTTCTCCAGCACACACTGTTCATTAACACAATAGATCCTTATTATTATTATAGTTATTCCAACGCACAGTGCAAAGTCAGCAAATCAATTCTCTATATCCTCCCTACCATTACCCTGGGGTACTGACCACTACTACGATGGAGTGGAATATAAGGGTTGTAACCCACACTAATACTCACTAACTCACAATACCCCACACTAATACTCACTAACTCACAATACCCCACACTAACTCACAACTCACAAAACCCCCACACTAACCATCTACCACAAACCCCAACCACAAACAACAACTCACAATAACCCCACTAACTCACAATAACTCCACACTAACTCACAAATAACCCACACTAACTCACAATAACCCACACTAACTCACAATAACCCACACTAACTCACAATAACCCACACTAACCCAAACCTCACAATAACCCTCAGTAACTCACAATAACCCACACTAACTCACAAAAACCCACACTAACTCACAATAACCCACACTAACTCACAATAACCCACACTAACTCACAATAACCCACACTAACTCACAATAACCCACACTAACCACAATAACCCACACAAACTCACAATAACCCAACTAACCACAAAACCCACACACTCACAATAACCCACACTAACCACAATAACCCACACTAACTCACAATAGCCCACACTAACTCACAATACCCACACTAACTCACAATAGCCCACACTAACCTCACAATAACCCACATAACACAATAACCCTCAGTAACTCACAATAACCCACAATAACCCACACTAACTCACAATAACCCACACTAACTCACATAACCCTCAGTAACTCACAATAAACCACACTAACTCACAATAACCACACTAACCACATAACCCACACAACCACAAAACCCACACAACTCACAATAACCCTCAGTAACTCACAATAATCCACACTAACTCACAATAACCCACACTAACTCACAATAACCCCACACTAACTCACAATAACCCACACAACTCACAATAACCCACACAACTCACAAACCAACTACAACAATACCCACACTAACTCACAATAACCCACACTAACTCACAATAACCCCACACTCACTCAACCACAATAACCCACACTAACTCACAATAACCCACACTAACTCACAATAACCTCAGTACACTCACAATAAACCCCACACTAACTAACACATAACCCCCCACACTAACTCACAATAACCCACACTAACTCACAATAACCCTCACTAACTCACAATAACCCACACTAACTCACAATAACCCACACTAACTCACAATAACCCACACAACCACAAACCCACATAACCCACACTAACTCACAATAACCCACACTAACTCACAATAACCCACACTAACTCACAATAACCCACACTAAACTCAACAAAATCCCCACACTAACTCACAATAACCCACAATAACCCACACTAACTCACAATAAACCCACACTAACTCACAATAACCCACACTAACTCACCAATAACCCACACTAACCACAATAACCCACACTAACTCACAATACCCACATAAACCACAATAACCACAGTAACTCACAATAACCCACATAACTCACACTAAACCCACAGTAACTCACACTAACCCACACTAACTCACAATAACCCCAACAATAAACCACAATAACACACACTAACCCCACAATAAACCCACACTAACTCCAAACACACACAACCAACAAACCCACACAACTAACAATAACCCACAATAACTCACAAAACCACACTAACTCACAAACCCACAATAACCACATAACCCCACACACTACAAACACACAACTCACAATAACCCCACACTAACTCACAATACCCACACTACTCACAATAACCCACAAAATCACAATAACCCTAACTCACAAATAACCACAATAACCACAACTAACTCACAATAACCCACACTAACTCACAATACCCACACTAACTCACAATACCCCACCACCTCAACTCACAATACCCACACTAACTCACAAAACCCACATAAATCACCAATAACCCCATAATCCACAAAAACCCAACACTAACTCACCAATAACCCACACTAACTCACAATAACCCACACTAACTCACAATAACCCACACTAACTCACAATATAACCTCAGAACTCACAAAATAACCCACTAACTCACAATAACCCACACTAATCACAATAACCCACACTAATCACAATAACCCACACTAACTCACAATAACCCACACTAACCCACAATAACCCTCAGTAACTCACAATAACCCCATAACCCCCAATAACCACATAAAAATAACCCAACCCACACTAAAACTCACATAACCCACATAACCACAAAACCCACACGAACCACCAAAACCACACAACCACAATAACCCACAAACCACAATAACCCAACTAACCACAATAACCACACAACCACAATAACCCACAATAACCCACACTATCTCACAATAACCCACACACAATAACCACCAATAACCCACACAACTCACAATAACCCACAACTAACCACAATAACCCTCAAACTCACAATAAACCAATAACCACCACATAACTCACAATAACCCAGTAACCACCAATACCCACCACTCCAAAAACCCACACTTACTCACCCTCAATAACCACACATCTCAAAAAACCCCACACACACAAATCACACACACCATAAAAACCCACCAATACTCACAATAACCCACACTAACTCACAATAACCCACACTAACTCACAATAACCCACACTAACTCACAATAACCCACACTACTAACTCCCACAAAAACCTCAGTAACCACAAACCCACAACAACCCTCACAAAACCCACACCCACTAAACCTCCAATAACCCACACTAACTCACAATAACCCACACAACCACAAAACCCACACTAACTCACAATAACCCACATAACTCACAATACACACACTAAAACACACATAACCACAATAAACACACTAACACTTCATAACCCACACTAACCCACAATAACCCAAACGCAACTCACAATAACCACCACAACTAAATCTCACAATAACCCACAAGTGAACTCACAATAACCTAACCCACACTACTCACATATAACCCACACGAACACAACTAATAACCCACACGAAACACAAGAACCCCAGAAACGCACAAAACCCACACGAACGCCCACAAAACCCACACGAACCACAATAACACTCACAGAAACCAACACAAAACCCACACGAACCACAATGAACCCACAAACCCACCACGTAACGCACACAGAACCCACACAAACTCACAAAACCACACAAACACAAAACCCACACAACTCACAAAACCCAACACATAACGCACAAGAAACCCACACGAACTGCAACCTAAGTAACCCCACAACGAACCACAAGAACCCACACTAACTCACAATGATACCCACACGAACCAACAAAAACCCACACGAACTCACAATGAACCCACACTAACTCACAATAAACCCACACAATAAACTCACCAAACCCACATAACCCACTAAACCTCACAAACCACACGAACCCACACGAACCACAATAACCCACACAAACCAACAAGATAACCCACACAATCCAAAAACCCACACAACACAAAACCCACACAACTCACAATAACCCACTCACAACGCACAGAACCCACACTAACTCACACAATAACCCAACACTAACTCACAATAACCCACACTAAATCACAATAACCCACACTATACTACAAAACCCACACTAACTCACAATAAACCACCACTAACTCACAATACCCACACTAAATCACAATAACCCACACTAACTCACAATAACCCCAAACTCATATACCCACAATAACCCACACAACTCAACAATAACCCACTAACCACAATAACCCACACTAATCACAATACCCACAAACTCACTAAACCACATAACTCAAAATCCACACTAACTCACAATAACCCACAGTAACTCACACTAACCCACACTAACTCACAATAACCCACACTAACTCACAATAACCCACACTAACTCCCCAATAACCCACAGAACTCAATAACCCTCAACTCACAAGAACCCACACGCTAACGCACCAACGAACCACAGAACACACAAAACCAACACTAACGCCACAAGAACCCACACTAACTCAAAACCCACCACAGAACCCACAATAAACCCGCATAACTCAACAAAACCACAGTAACCACGACTCCCACAAGAACCCACACGAAGCACAAGAACCCCAACACGAACCACAAGAACCACACACGAAAGCACACAAAACCCACACTAACCAAAGAAACCCACACGAACGCACAATGAACCCACACACGAACGCCCACAAGAACCACTACTCCACAACCCAAAAACGAAAGCAAGACACACACTAACTCACAATAACCCACAATAACCCACACTAACTCACAATAACCCACACTAACGCACAAAACCCCAACAATAACCAACAAAGAACCCACAAACTCACAAAAAAACCCACACTAACGCACATAAACCCCACTACTCACAATAACCCACACTAACTCACAATAACCCCACTAATCACAATAACAACCACACACTAACCTAACTAACTCACAATAACCCACAATAACTCACAATAACCCACACTAACTCACAATAACCCTCAGTAACTCACAATAAACCTAAGTAACTCACAATAGCCCACAGTAACTCACAATAACCCTAAGAACTAACAATAGCCACAGTAACTCACAATAACCCACACTATCTCATAATAACCCACACTTACTCACAATAACCCACACTATCTCATAATAACCCACACTTACTCACAATAACCCACCACTACCCACTCACAAAGCTCACAATAACCTACCCTAACCCACAATAACCCTCAGAACTCACAATAATCCACCATAACTCACAATAAATCACAATTACCCACAATAACTCACACTAAACTAGCAGAATAAAAGAGTTATGTGGTTTAAGACTAGAGACAATCAGGGAGATTCAATAACAGTTCTTATTGTTTAAAATGGTGCTAATTTTGCCCCAAACCAATCAGATGTTAGCTTTCAAATGTTAGATAAGATCTGATTGGCTGGGGCAAAATTAGCACCATTTTTAATAATAAGAACTTTTATTGAATAACCCTGTATGTTTCCTAGTAGTATGTACATTGGCATTTCTGGGACAGAACTGCCACCCTATGGCCATGGTCTGGTGGTTTTACACCATGGAACGTCCCCCTGTGCCAGGGAAGCATACCTGTACTCACATAGTATAGTAAATGGTGAAAGGGTATTTCCAATTTCACACTGCAGGGTAATAGTAGGGAAACCCTACACCTACAAACGATGGGCTTGGCAAAGTCCACCAATGGGAGGCAGAACATCCACTCGTACGTCTCCATGGTAACCAAAAACACAGAGGGCCATTAGCAAACATCTTGGAGCCTCCAGTGTGGTATCCATGGCAACCCAGGATAGAAGTGGGAGAGCAAGGCAAAAAAAAAAAACAGGGGGGTGGGGGTACGAGAGAAAAAGAGGGGAAAAAATACAGGAAAACAGAGGCAAAGAATAAGAGAGGTATCAGTGCAGGATGTAAAACAAAAAAGCCATGTTAAAGTAAGGAAGAGATGGCCCAGTGTGTTTATATTGTATCAAAGATGATGTATATCGTGTATAACTATGTAAGCTAGTAATGATACGTGTATACGAATGTAATTATAATGTATATGTAATGTATATATCGTGTCGTAATGATATGTAATATATAGTATATGTTAAGTATTATATAGTGATTAACGTTATGTATAATATATATAATGTAATGTAATGTATATACGTGTATTATCGTTATGTAATATAGAATGTATATGTAAGTATATATAGTGTATATAATGTATATGAAATATACGTTATGTAATTATATATAGGTATTAATGTATATGTAATATATAATGTATATGTAATGTATATATAGTGTATATAACGTATATGTAATATATATAAATGTATATGTAATGTATATATAGTGTATATGCAATGATATTGTGTATATAATGTATATGTAATATATAATGTTTATGCAATGTATATATAGTGATATAATGTATATAGTGTATATGTAATGTATATATAGTGTATATAATGTATATGTAATATATAATGTTTATGCAATGTATATATAGTGTATATAACATATATGTAATATATAATGTATATGTAATGTATATATAGGTATATAATGTATATAGTGTATATGTAATGTAATAGTGTATATAATGTATATGTATATAATGTATATGTAATGTATATATAGTGTATATAACGTATATGTAATAGTATAATGTATATGTTAATGTATATATACGTGAATATGCAATGTATATATAGGTATAAATGTGATATATAGTGTAGGTAACGTATATGTTATAATAATGCATATGTAATGTTATATATAGTGTATATAATGTAGATATAGTGTATATAATTCATATATAATGTATATAGTGTACTGTACATATATATATATATATATATAATGTAACTAATGTATATATGGTGCATATAATGCATACATAGTGTATATAATGTATATGTATATATAATAATGTACTGTATGTATATATAGTGTAATAAGTATTATGTATGATCATATAGGTATGATGTAATGTATAGGATAGTGTATATGAATTGTATATATAGTGTACTGTTACATATATATATAAGTAATTAATGTATATATGGTATATATGCATACATAGTGATATAATTAGATGTATTTATATAGTGTTATAATGCTATATGTAATGTATATATAGTGTATATAATGTATATGTAATATGTGTATAATGTATATGTAATGTATATATAGTGTATATGTAATATACATAATGTATATGTAATGTATATATAGTGTATATAATGTATATATAGTGTTTATAATTCATATATAATGTATATATAGTATACTGTTTATTTATAAGTAACTGTAATGGTATATATGGTGTATATAATGTATATGTAATATATATATATATATATAAGTATATGTAATGTATATATAGTGTATATAATGTATATGTAATATATATAATGTATATATAGTGTATATAATATACATAATGTAGATGTAATGTATATATTAGTGTTATAATGTATATGGTGTTTATAATTCATTATATAATGTTATACAGATACTGTTTATGATATAATGTAATAAGCATATCATGGTTGTATTAAATGGTATATGTATATATAGTGTATATGAATGTATATGTAGTATATAGTGTATATAATGATCTAGTATTAGATATAATGCATACGTAATGTAATCTATAGTGTACATGATGTATATGTAAATATATAATGTATATGTATATAGGTATATGATTATGTATATGTAATGTATATATAGTGTATATGTAATGTATATATATAATGTATATATAGTGTATATATAATGTATATATAGTGTATATATAATGTATATATAGTGTATATGTAATCTATATATAGTGTATATGTAATGTATATATAGTGTATATGTAATGTACATATAGTGTATATAATGTATGCATAGTATATGTAAAGTATATATAGTGCATATAATGTATATATAGTATATAAAATGCATATATAATGTATATATAGTGTATATAATGTATATGCAATGTATATAATGTATATACAATGTTTATATAGTATACATTATATTTACATTACATAAACTATATATACATTGCATATAATTATATACATTATAATAATGTATATACAAGTATATAATTGGTATATAATGTTATATTATAAGAATTAGAACTAGATTATAAGCTCTATGGGGCAGGGACCTCATTACCTCTTGTGGAAAAAGCCTTGCACTTTCACTTATATAAGTTATATGTTTTTGTACTGAACTATCTATTTATTTATCCCCCTTGTAATACTTTACTGTATTTTAATACTGTACAGCGCTGCGTCCCCAAGTGGCACTATATAAAACACATACATACATACGTACATACATACATACATACGTACATAGTGTGTGTGTGTATTATATTATATATATATATATATCTAGCATCCCCATACATACTATATATACCACTACATATACATATATACATAATGTAACTAATGTATATATGGTGTATATAATGTATATATTGTCAGGGAGATTCAATAACAGTTCTTATCGTTTAAAATGGGGCTAATTTTGCCCCAACCAATCAGATCTTATTTAACATTTGAAAGCTAACATCTGATTGGTTGGGGCAAAATTAGCACCATTTTAAACGATAAGAACTTTTATTGAATTACCCTGGTTGTATATAATGTGCATGTATGTGTATATATAATGTATATATAGTAAATATAATGTATATATTGTGCATATAATTTATATAATGTATATATAGTAGCAAAACGATGGATGTATAGACACACTGGTCTTTTCAAACAACTTCAATATTTATCTGAGCATAGCAAACAGAAGGACCTTTATCAAGCTCAAAAAAGTGTTGACTATTTCCATTTTTAAAGGGGAAGTTCAGTGTTAATACATATACTTTTCAAAAAAAAGAGCAGTATTTCTTCATCCCAATGACCTTAATCTGCCCATTCAGCATTGTTTCTGTGTATAAATAAATGCAACCGAAATACTGACTTCCTGTTTGCAGGACCCCTAATAGAGACCGTTATGGTCTTGCCCTTGACCCAGCACCCCTAATAGAGACC
>JAACNH010002984.1:0-32867 GCA_019447015.1 Hymenochirus boettgeri
CCTTTATACCCTACCCATAATGTCTGTATAACAGTTACATAGTAACACAGTATTGGAGGTTGTATAAAGACACACGTCCATCCAGTCCATCCTTTATACCCTACCCATAATGTCTGTATAACAGTTACATAGTAACATAGTATTGGAGGTTGTATAAAGACATACGTCCATCCAGTCCAACCTTTATACCCTACCCATAATGTCTGTATAACGGTTACATAGTAACATAGTATTGGAGGTTGTATAAAGACATACGTCCATCTAGTCCGACCTTTATACCCTACCCATAATGTCTGTATAACAGTTACATAGTAACATAGTATTGGAGGTTGTATAAAGACATACGTCCATCTAGTCCAACCTTTATACCCTACCCATATGTTCTGTATAACGTGTACATAGTAACAATATGTATCTGGAGGTTGTATAAAGACATACGTCCCATCTAGTCCACCTTTATACCCCTCACCCATAATGTCTGTAACAGTCTACATAGTTAACATCATGTTTGGAGTTGTATAAAGACATATATCGACCCATCTAGTCCACCTTTTTATAACCCACCCAAATTCTGTATCAACAACATAGTACTAGTTGGAGGTCCGATACAATACATACACAGTCCAACCTTTATACCCCCCAAATCATAATAACAGTTTTCACAAAGAACATCTAAGTGGCAGTATGTCAACACAAGACCAACACACCCCACACCACCAACCGCTATCACCCACCCAACTCTTAACAGTCAACTTTCAGGATAAAAGACCATACTCCTCTGCCCCTACCACCAAGTATCACCCGACACGCCCCCCATTTATTAAGGAACACCACAACAAACCCTAGTCCACCCTACCCACATATGTCGTAATAACAGTTACATAGTAACATAGATTGGAGTTGTATAAAACATACGTCCATCTAGTCCAACCTTATACCCTACCCATAATGTCTGTATAACAGTTACATATAACATAGTATTGGAGGTTGTATAAAGACATACGTCCTTCTAGTCCAACCTTTATACCTACCCATAATGTCTGTATAACAGTTCATAGTAACATAGTATTGGAGGTTTGTATAATGACATACGTCCATCTAGTCCAACCTTTTAACCCCCCATAATGTCTGTATACAGTTACATAGTAACTAGTATGGGAGGTTATATAAAACAATACGTCCATCTAGTCCAACCTTTATATACCCTACCCATAATGTCTTGTATAAACAGTTCCATAGTAACATATATTGGAGGTTGTATAAAGACATACGTCCATCTAGTCCAACCTTTATCCCTACCCATAGGTCTGTATAACAGTTAATAGTAAAATAGTATTGGAGGTTTGAATAAAGACATACGTCCATCTAGTCCAACCTTTATACCCTACCCATAATGTCTGTATAACAGTTACATAGTAACAATATTGGAGGTTGTATAAAACATACGTCCATCTAGTCCAACCTTTATACCCTACCCTAATGTCTGTATAACAGTTACATAGTACATAGTATGGAGGTTGATAAAGACAATACGTCCATCTAGTCCAACCTTTATACCCTACCCATAATGTCTGTATAACAGTTTCATATAACATAGTATTGGAGGTTGTATAAAGACATACGTCCTCTAGTCCAACCTTTATACCCTACCCATAATGTCTGTAAACAGTTACATAGTAACATAGTATGGAGGTTGGTAAGACATAACGTCCATCTAGTCCAACCTTTAACCTTACCCTAATGTCTGTAAGAACAGTTACATGTAACCGTATTGGAGGGTTAAAGACATACGTCCACCTGTCCAACCTTATACCCTACCCGTAATGTCTGTATAACAGTTACATAGTAACTAGTATTGGGGTTGTATAAAAGACATACATCCGTCCTAGTCCAACCTTTATACCCACCCATAATGTCTGATAGACAGTTACTATATAACATAGTATTGGGGTTGTATAAAGCACATACGCCATCTAGTCCAACCTTTATACCCTACCCATAATGTCTGTATAACGTTACATAGTAACATGTATTGGAGGTTGTATAAAGACACACGTCCATCTAGTCCAACCTTTTACCCTATACCCATATGTCTGTATAACAGTTACGTAACCTAGTATTGGAGGTTGTAAAAAGAAATACGTCCATCTAGTCCAACCTTTATACCCTACCCATAATCGTATAACAGTTACATAGTAACATAGTATTGGAGGTGTATAAAGACACACGTCCATCTAGTCCAACCTTTATATCCTACCTAATGTCTGTATAACAGTTACTAGTACATAGTATTGGAGGTTGTATAAATACAACGTCCATCTAGTCCAACCTTAATCCTACCAAATGTTCTGTAAACAGTTACTATAACATAGTATTGGGAGGTTGTATAAAGACATACGTCCATCTAGTCCAACCTTTATACCTACCATAATGTCTGTATAACAGTTTAATAGTAACATAGTATTGGAGGTTGTATAAGACATACGTCCATCTAGTCCAACCTTTATTACCCTACCCATAATGTCTGTATAACAGTTACATAGTAACATAGTATTGGAGGTTGTATAAAGACATACCTTCCATCTAGTCCAACCTTATACCCTACCATAATGTCTGTATAACAGTTACATAGTAACATATTATTGGAGGTTGTATAAAGACATACGTCCCCTAGTGTCCAACCTTTATACCCTCCCATAATGTCTGTATAACAGTTTACATAGTAACTAAGTATTGGAGGTTATATAAAGACATACGTCCATCTAGTCCAACCTTTATACCCTACCCATAATGTCTGTATAACAGTTACACAGTAACATAGTATTGGAGGTTGTATAAAGACATACGTCCATCTAGTCCAACCTTTAACCCTACCCATAAGTTCTGTATAACAGTTACACATAAACATAGTATTGAGGTTGTATAAAGACATACGTCCATCTAGTCCAACCTTTATACCCTACCCATAATGTCTGTATAACAGTTACACAGTAACATAGTATTGGAGGTATATAAGACATACGTCCCATCTAGTCCAACCTTTATACCCTACCCATAATGTCTGTATAACAGTTACATATGTAACATAGTTTGGAGGTTGTATAAAGACATACGTCCATCTAGTCCACCTTTATACCTACCCATAATGTCTGTATAACAGTTACATAGTAACATAGTATTGGAGGATGTATAAAGACTAACGTCCATCTAGTCCAACCTTTATAACCTACCCATAGGTCTGTATAACGTTACATAGTAACATAGTATTGGAGGTTGTATAAAGACATACGTTCCTATCTATATCCAACCTTTATACCCAACCCATAATGTCTGTATAACATTTCATAGTAACATAGTATTGGAGGTTGTATAAAGCCATACGGTCCATCTAGTCCAACCTTTATTACCTACCCCATAATGTCTGTATAACATTACATAGTAACATAGTATTGAGGTGTATAAAGACATACTTCCATCCAGTCCAACCTTTATACCTACCACCTCATTGTACTGTATACATTACATAGTAACATAGTATTGGAGGTTTGTATAAAGACACTATCTCCATCTGTCCAACCTTTATACCTACCCAAATGTCTGTATAACAGTTACATAGTAACAGAGTATTGGAGGTTGTATAAAGACATACGCCATCTAGTCCAACCTTTATACCCTAACCCTAATGTTCGTATAACAGTTACATAGAACATAGTATTGGAGGTTATTAAAGACATACGTCCATCTAGTCCAAACCTTTATACCCCTACCCATAATGTCTGTAAACAGTTACATAGTAAACCTGGGCCCCTATTTATAATAAAATCGTTATCGTTATCGTAAAATAACTAGATCTTCGTAAAATAACGACCGTTATTTACCGATAACGTCGTTATTTACCGAAACGACCGTTATCGGTAAAAACGACCTTAGTAAAAAGTTATCGGTAAATAACGACCGTTAGCGGTAAATACGACCGATATGGTAAATAACGGACGTTATCGGTAAATAACGACGGTATTTACCGATAACGACCGGTATTTAACGATATCGGTAAAATAACGGTCGTATCGGTTAAAAACCCGGTCGTTATTTTACGATAACGATCGGTATTTTACGATAACGATACGATAACGATTTTCTATAATAGGGCCCAGTATTGGGTTGTATAAAGCTCAACGCACTTTATACCCTACCCATAATGTCTTATACAGTTACGAAATAGTATGAGGTTGTTAAAACATACTCCACTAGTCCAACTTTATACCCTACCCTTGTCCTTATAACATTACATAGTAACCTAGTATTGAGTTTATAAAGACATAGCCTCTAGTCCACCTATACCTACCATATGTCTGTAAACAGTTACATAGTAACATAGTATTGGAGGTTTTATAAGACATCGTCCATCGTCCAAACCTTTATACCCTACCCATAATGTCTGTATACAGTTCATAGTAACATAGTATTGGAGGTTGTATAAAGACATACGTCCTTCTAGTCCAACCTTTATACCCACCCATATGTCGTATAACATTACAGTAGTAAAACATAGTATTGGAGGTTGTATAAAGACATACTTTCCTCAGTCCAACTTTTTACCCTACCCTAATGTCTTATAACAGTTACATAGTAACATAGTATTGGAGGTTGTATAAAACATACTCCATCCAGTCCAACTTTATCCCTACCCATAATGTCTGTATAACAGTTACATAGTAAATAGTATTGAGGTTGTATAAAGACATACGTCCATCTAGTCCAACCTTTATACCCTACCCATAATGTCTGTATAACAGTTACATAGTAACATAGTTGAGGTTATATAAAGACATCGTCCATCTAGTCCAACCTTTATACCCTACCCATAATGTCTGTATAACAGTGCATAGTAACATAGTATTGGAGGTTGTATAAAGACATACGTCCATCTAGTCCAACCTTTATACCCTACCCATAATGTCTGTATAACAGTTACATAGTAACATAGTATTGGAGGTTGTATAAGACATACATCCTCAGTCCAACCCTTTTATACCCTACCCTAATTTCTGTATAACAGTTACATAGTAACATAGTATTGGAGGTTGTATAAAACATCGTCCATCTAGTCCAACCTTTTATACCCTACCCATAATGTCTGTTATAACAGTTTTACATAGTAACATAGTAGAGGTTGTATAAAGACATCGTCCATCTGTCCCAACCTTTATAACGCTACCCATAATGTTGTATAACAGTTTTACGTAGTAACATAGTATGGAGGTTGTATAAAGACAACGTCCATCTAGTCCAACCTTTATACCCTACCCATAATGTCTGTATAACAGTTATAGTAACATAGTATTGGAGGTTATATAAAGACATACGTCCATCTAGTCCAACCTTTATACCCTACCCATAATGTCTGTATACACGTTACATAGTAACATAGTATTGGAGGTTGTATAAAGACATACCTCCTTCTAGTCCAACCTTTATAACCCTACCCATAATGTCTGTATAAAACAGTTACAATAGTAACATAGTATGGAGTTGTATAAAGACATACGTCCATCTAGTCCAACCTTATACTCTACCCATAATGTCTGTATAACAGTTACATAGTAACATGGGGCCTATTAGAAAAAATGTATCGTTCTGTAAATACGATGTATCGAATAAATAACGACTATCGTACGAGTCCACGGTAACATAAACGCTATACCATAGACTATTAACGTATCGTATCTCGTTATCAAACCCGTCTATAGATAACGATAACGATTTTCATATGCCATAGTATTGGAGGTTGTATAAAGACATACGATCCATCTAGTCCAACCTTATACCTCCCATAATGTTCTGTATAACAGTTACTAGTACATAGTGTTGGGTTGTATAAAGACATACTCATCTGTCCAACCTTTATACCCTACCCATAATGTCTTGTAAACAGTTACATATAACATAGTATTGGAGGTTATAAAGACATACGTCCATCTAGTCCAAACCTTTATACCCTACCCATAATGTCTGTATAACAGTTACAGTAACATAGTATTGGAGTTGTATAAAGACATACGTCCATCTAGTCCAACCTTTAATACCCTACCCATAATGTTTCTGTATACATTACAAGTACAAGTATTGGAGGTTTGTATAAGACATACGTCCATCTAGTCCAACTTTATACCTACCCATATGTCTTGTATAACAGTTACATAGTAACATAGTATTGGAGGTTGTTAAAGACATACGTCCTCTATACCAACCTTTATAACCCTACCCATAATGTCTGTATAACGTTAAAGTAACATGTATTGGATGTTGTTAAAGACATACGCTCTAGTCCAACCTTTATACCTACCCATAATGTCTGTATAAACGTTACATAGTAACATAGTATTGGAGGTTGTATAAAGACATACGTCCATTCTAGTCCAACCTTTATACCCTACCCTAATGTCTGTATAACAGTTACATAGTAACATAGTATTGGAGGTTGTATAAAGACATACGTCCTCTAGATCCAACCTTTATACCCTACCCATAATGTCTGTATAACAGTTACATAGTAACATAGTATTGGAGGTTGTATAAAGACAATACGCTCTTATGACCCAACCTTTATACCCTACCCATAATGTCTGTATAACAGTACATAGTAACATAGTATTGGAGGTTGTATAAAGACATACGTCCATCTAGTCCAACCTTTATACCTACCATAATGTCTGTATAACAGTTACATAGTAACATGGTATGGAGGTTGTATAAAGACATACGTCCATCTAGTCCAACCTTTATACCCTACCCATAATGTCTGTATAACAGTTACATAGTAACATAGTATTGGAGGTTGTATAAAGACATACGTCCTCTAGTCCAACCTTTATACCCTACCCATAATGTCTGTATAACGTTACATAGTAACATAGTATTGGAGGTTGTATAAAGACATACGTCCATCTAGTCCAACCTTTATACCTACCATAATGTCTGTATAACAGTTACATAGTAACATGTATTGGAGGTTGTATAAAGACATCGTCCATCTAGTCCAACCTTTATACCTACCAATAAGTCTGTATAACAGTTACATAGTATTTGGAGGTTGTATAAAGACATACGTCCATCTAGTCCATCCAACCTTTATACCCTACCCATAATGTCTGTATAACAGTTACATAGTAACATAGTATTGGAGGTTGTATAAAGACATACGTCCATCTAGTCCAACCTTTATACCCTACCCATAATGTCTGTATAATAGTAACATAGTATTGGAGGTTGTATAAAACATACGTCCATCTAGTCAACCTTTATACCCTACCCTAATGTCGTATAACAGTTACATAGTAACATAGTATTGGAGGTTGTATAAAGACATACGTCCATCTAGTCCAACCTTATACCACTACCCATAATGTCTGTATAACAGTTACACATTAACATATTATTGGAGGTGTATAAAGACATACGTACCATCTAGTCCAACTTTATACCCTACCCATAATGTCTGTTAACAGTTACATAGTACATAGTATTGGAGGTTGTATAAAGACATACGTCCATCTAGTCCAACCTTATACTACCTATAATGTCGTATAACAGTTACATAGTAACATGTATTGGAGGTTGTATAAAGACTACGTCCATCTAGTCCAACCTTTATACCCTACCCTAATGTCGTATAACAGTTACATAGTACATAGTATTGGAGGTTGTATAAAACATACGTCCATCTAGTCAACCTTTATACCTACCCTATGTCTGTATAACAGTTACATAGTAACATAGTATTGGAGGTTGTATAAAGACATACGTCCATCTAGTCCAACTTTATACCCTACCATAATGTCTGTATAACATTACATAGTAACATAGTATTGGAGGTTGTATAAAGACATCGTCCATCTAGTCCAACCTTTATACCCTACCCATAATGTCTGTATAACAGTTACATAGTAACATAGTATTGGAGGTTGTATAAAGACATACAGTCATTAGTATATTTCTATAATATATGTCTTTATACACCAATCATGTACTATGTAACGTTATAAGATATGGTAGTATAAGGACTAGTAGACTACTTTATACCACCTCATAATGTTACTATGTAACTGTTAGAACAGAATTAGGTAGGGTATAAAGGTTGACCCTAAGTGATTAACGTTCATAGTACATAGTATTGGAGGTTGTAAAAGACATACGTCCATCTAGTCCAACCTTTATACCCTACCCATAATGTCTGTAATAACAGTTACATAGTAACATAGTATTGGAGGTTGTATAAAGACATACGTCCATCTAGTCCAACCTTATACCCTACCCATAATGTCTGTATAACAGTTACATAGTAACATAGTATTGGAGGTTGTATAAAGACATACGTCCATCTAGTCCAACCTTTATACCCTACCCATAATGTCTGTATAACAGTTACATAGTAACATAGTATTGGAGGTTATATAAAGACATACGTCCATCTAGTCCACCTTATACCCTACCATAATGTCTGTTAACAGTTACAAGTAACAAATAGTATTGGAGGTTGTATAAAGACTAACGTCCATCTAGTCAACCTTATACACACCCATAATGTCTGTATAACAGTTACATAGTAACATAGTATTGGAGAGTTTGTATAAAGACAATACGTCCATCTAGTCCAACCTTATACCCTACCCATAATGTCTGTATAACAGTTACATACGTAACATAGTATTGGAGGTTGTATAAACACATACGTCCATCTAGTCCAACCTTTATACCCTACCCATAATGTCTGTATAAAACAGTTACATAGTAACATAGTATTGGAGGTTGTTAAAGACTACGTCATCTAGTCCAACCTTTTACCCTACCCATAATGTTCGTATAACAGTACATATAACATAGTATTGGAGGTTGTATAAAGACATACGTCCATCTAGTCCAACCTTTATACCCTACCCATAATGTCTGTATAACATTACATAGTAACTAGTATTGGAGGTTGTATAAAGACATACGTCCATCTAGTCCAACCTTATACCCTACCCATAGGTCTGTTATAACAATCCCACATAACATAGTTATGGAGGTTGTATAAAGCCCAATACCGCCCATCTAGTCACACCTTTATACCATTATTAGAATTTATTGAACATGCGACTAATAAAGATAACATATAACAAATAAAATTCATTACAAAACATCACTTATCATACATAGGGTATAAAAGATGGACTAGATGGTCGTATGTCTTTTATACAACCTCTAATATACGTTACTTTGTAACTGTTAACAACATTATGGGTATGGGTTCAAATAAAAAAATACAGATTATATATGTACTGTTAACAGACATTATGGAGTAGGGGTATAAAGACTGGACGTAGTGGTCGTATGTCTTTTTAAACCTAATATAATTACTATGACACTGTTGTAAGAATAGGTCGGTATAAAATACTTATATATGTAACGTAATCATTGGTTTAGAAAAGGTGGACTAGAGTGAGTATGTCTTATGATAATCTCCATACTATGTTACTTGAACTGTTCTAACAGACATTAGGTGGGTTATAGGGTATAAAGGTTGGACTAGAATGGTGTTGTCTTATATACAACACTCCGACCTATGTTACTATGTAAACTGTTATATAGACTTTAGTGGGGACGGGAATATAAAAAAATACGTAATGATATGTAACTTTACTACATGCATTATTGGTAGGGTATACGCTGGACCTAGTGGTCGTATGTCTTATAAAACCTCCAGATTCTGGTACTATGTAACTGTGGACATACTTAGGGTAGGTGTATAAAAATAACAGAATTATATATGTAACTGTTATACAGACTATAAGTTTAGAATATAAAGTTGAGACTAGATGGATGTATGTCTCTATATAACCTCCAGATAATATAAGTACTATGTAACTGTAAGACAACATTATGAGTAGGGTATAAGGTGGACTAGATGACGTATGCTTTATACAACCACCAATAGCTGTTACTATGTAACTGTTATACAGACATTATGGGTAGGGTAAAAAGGATGGACTAGATGACGTAGTCTTTATATAACCTCCAATGATATGTTACTATGTAACTGGTTAGACAGTACATTATGGGTAGGGTAAATAAGGTTGGACAGATGGACGTAGGTTCTTTATAACCTCCATACTGAGGTTACTAGTAACTGTTAAAAGACATATGGTAGGGTATAAAGGTTGGATTAGATGGACATACTATGTCTTTATATAACCTCCACTATCATGTTTACTATGTACTGTTAAACAGAACTTATGGTTAGGGTAAAAGGTTTGTTGACTAGATGGATGTAGTCTGTTTATACAAACTCCAATCCTATGGTTACTAGTAATCTGCCTACAGAATTATGGGAGTGAAAGGACATAGTAAAGATTGGACTGAGATGGTTGTATGTGTTTATACAAACTTCCAATACTAATGTTCCATCTATGGAATATGTTAGACAGACATTATGGTAGGGTTATAAAGGTGGACTAGATGACGTATGTCGTTATACAACTCCAAGTCGTATGTTTACAACAAATGTAACTGTTAGACAACCATTTGGGTGGGTTTAAAGGTGATCGAGATGGACGTATGTCTTTATACAACTCCAATACTATGTTACTATGACTGTTATACAGACATTATGGTACGGTATACAAGGTTGCTGGATCGGAACGTGAATGTCTTTATACACTTCAATGCATATGTTACTATGTAACTTTGTAACAGAATTAGGGTTAGGTATAAAAGTTGGACTAGATGGACGTAGGTCCTTTATACACCGTCACATACTATGTATTATGTAACTGTTTATCATAATTATGGTAAGGGTATAAAGGTTGGACTAGATGGATGAATGTCTTTATACAACCCCAATACGTTGTTACTATGTAATGTGTATACAGACATTTGGGTACGGTATAAAGTTGGATTGGATGGACGTATGTCTTATACAAACCTCCAATGCTATGTTACTTGTAACTGTCAGAAGACATTTGGTAGGGTATAAACAGTTGGACTATATGGACATACGGTCTTATATATAACCTCCAATACTATGTTACTATGTAACTGTATAACTGACATTAGGTATGGTATAAGCTGACTAGATGGTCGTAGTCTTTATACAACCCGTCTAATATTACGTTACTATGAACTGTTGGAACAAACATATGGGTAGGGTATAAAAAATACAATTATATAGTAACACTGTTATACGACTTAGGTAGGTTATAAAGACTGGAACGATGGTCGTATGTCTTTATCAACCTCTAATATACATTACTATGTAACTGTTGAACAGACATTATGGGGCAGGTATAAAACAATACATATTCTGATATGTAACGTTTATACGACGTTTATGGGAGCGGTATAAAGGTTGGGACTAGATGGATGTTATGTCTCTATATAATTCCCAATACTATGTTACTATGTAACTGTTCTTACAGACATTAGGGGTAGGGTAAAAGGTTGGACTAGATGGTCGTATGTCTGTTCTACAACCTCCGACACTAGTGTCTATGTAAACTGTATACTGACTTATGGTAGGAAAAAAAACTACGTTATCATATATGTAAACTGTTATAAACAGGCATCTATTGGTAGGGTATAAAGACGGACTAGGTGGTCGTATGTCCTTTATCACAACCTCCAAATTATGTTTACTATGAGAACTGTGACAGACATTATTGGGTAGGGTAAAAAAAATACATATTATATATGTACTGTTATACAGACAGTAAAGATGAATTAAAGGTTGGACTAGATGGATGTACTGTCTCTATCTAACTCCAATACTATGACTTTATGTAACTGTAAGACACGACATTATGAGGAGGGTAGTAAAGGTGGAACTAGAGGTGACTTCGGTCTTTATAACACCACCAATACGATGTGTACGATGTAACTGTATAACAGACATTATGGTAGGGTATAAAGGATGGACTCGATGGACGAGGTCTTATATAACTCCAATGCTATGTTACTATGTAACTGTTAGCCGACATATGGGTAGGGTAAAAGGTTGCAAGATGGACGTAGGTCTTTATACAACTCCAATACTATGGTCTATGTAACTGTTATAAAGACATTGATGGTAGGGTAGAAAGGTGGATTAGATGGACCTATATGTCTTTATATAACCTCCCATCACTATGTTACTAATGTAACTGTTAAACAGACATATGTGGTAGGGATAAAAAAATAAGGTTTGCACTAGATGGATGTATGTTGATACAACTCCAATCCATGTTACTATGTAACTGCTCTACAGACATTAGTAGGGTAGTATAAGATGATGACGATGGTTGTATGTCTTTATACAACTTCAATACATGTCACTAGTAACTGTTAGACAGAATAGGGGTAGGGTATAAAGGTTGGACTAGATGGAACGTATGTCTTTACCAACCTCCCATACTCATGTTTACTATGTAACTGTTAGACAGACATTAATGGGTAGGTATAAAGGTGTACTAGATGGACGTATGGTCTTTATACCACTCCAATACTATGTTATATTAACTGTTATACAGACATTAGGTAACGGTATAAAGTTGGGATGTGGAGTGGACGTATTCGTTTAACAACCTCCAATGCTATGTTTACTAGACTGTTAGAACAGACAGTTATGGGTTGGGTAAAAAGTTGAACTAGATGGACAGGTCTTTATAACAAAACCTCCAATAGCTATGTTATTATGTAACCTGTATTACGACAGTATGGGTATGGTAAAAGGTTTGGACCTAGATGGATGAATGTCTTTATAACCACCTCCCAATACTATGTTAACTATGTACCTGTTATAACAGACAGTTAGGGTACAGGTTATAAAGGTTGGATTGGGATGGGACGTATGTCTTATACAACCCCAATGGCTATGTACTATGTAACGGTTTAGACAGACATTATGGGTAGGGTATAAAATTGGACAGATGCGACATATGTCTTTATACACCTCCAAACTATGTTTACTAGTAATGTTCATACAGACATTATGGGTAGGGTATAAGGTTTGGACTAGAGGAAGAATGTCTTTATATACCCAACCCCAATCGTGTACTATGTCAGATAACTAGTTAGAATTTATGTTACGGGTATAACGGTTGGACTAAGATGGTGTATGTCTTATACAACCTCCATATCTATTACTATGTAAACTGTGTAGACAATACCAATTACTTGGTAGGGTTATAAAGGTTGGACTAGATGGCGTATGTCTTTCACTAACCTCCAATATTATGGGTTACTATATAACTGTTATACAGCTATGGGTAGGGTAAAAGGTTTGACTAGATGGAAGTATGACTTTTTATACAACTCCAATACTATTTATGTCGACCGTTAGACAGAATTAGTAGGGTGGGTTATAAAGGTTGGACTGAGGGATTATGTCTTTATATAAACCTCCAATATATGTTACATAAACTGTATACGACACTTATAAGTAGGGATAAGTTGGACGTAGATGGATGTATGTCTGTTATACAAACCACACATACTATGTTACTATGTACCGAAGGTTAGACATTATGTGAGGGTATAAAGGTTGGACTAGTGGACGTATGTCTTATCACACCTCTCAGACTATATGTTACTAGTTAACTGTAAGACAGACTTATGGGTAGGGTTAAAGTTTGACTAAGGATGTATGTCTTTATCAAACCCAATCCTATGTTACAATGTAACTGTTATGAAGACATTATTGCGTAGGATAAAGTACTGGACTAGGGGTCTTATGTCCTTTACAACCTCCAATCATTATGTTACTATGTAACTGTTATACAGACATTATGGGTAGGGTATAAAGACTGAGACTAGGTGGTCGTAAATTCTTATACACCCCAATATATGTTACTAATGAACTGTGCAGACATATGGGTAGGGTAAAAGGTTGTGACTAGAGGACGTATTCTTATACTACAACCTTCAATACTATGTTCTAGTGTAAACTGGTTGAGCAGAATTATGGGTAGGGTTAAAGACTGACTAGATGGTCGTTATGTCTTAATACAACCCCAATTATTGTTACTATGTAACTGTGGACAGACATTATGCGTAGTGTATAAAAAAATACATATTATCATATAGTAACTGTTATACAGAACATATCAGTTTAGTGATATAAAGGTGGACTAGATGGATGGATGTCTCATAAATCTCCAATACTATGGTTACTATGTAACTGTTATGACGACATATGGTGTAGGGTAAAAGTTTGGACTAGATGTCCGTATGCTGTAATACAACCTCCAAAACTATGTTACTTGTAAGGTTATACAGACATGTGGTAGGGTTATAAGGTTGGATAGATGGACGTATGTTTATATAACACTCCAACACTACATGTTACTATTGTAACTGTTATACAGGACTTATGGTGGGTAAAAGGTGGACTAGATGGACGTATGTCTGTAACACCTCCAATTATTATGTTACGATTAACTGTTATACAGACCCTTAGGGGTAGGCGTATGAAAGGTTGACAGATGGCTCGTCTGATTTATAACTCCAATAACATGTTACTATGTAACGGTAAGACAGACTTATTTGTTAGGTAGGTAAAGGTTGGACAGATGGACGTAGTCTTTATATAACCCTCCAATACTATGTTACTATGTAACTGTTCTACAGACATTAATGGGTTAGGGTATAAAGGTTTGAACTAGATGGACGTATGTCTTTCTCTAACCTCCAATACTTACTAGTTCTGTAACGTGTTAGACAGACATATAGGGTAGGTGTATAAAGGTTTTGCACTAGAGGACCGTCATACTTTATCAGACCACCAATACTATGTATATTTGAAACTGTTATAACAGACATTATGGTAGGTATAAAGGTTGGACATACGATGGACGTATGTCTTATATATACCTTCAAACTATGTTACTATGTAACGGTTATACATACATTATAGGTAGGGGTATAAGGTGTGTAGATGGACGTATGTCTTAAACAAACTCCAATACTATGTTACTATGTAACTGTTATACAGACATTATGGTAGGGTATAAGGTGGACTAGATGGACGTATGTCTTTAAACCTCCAATACTATGGTTATCTATGTAACTGTTTACGACATTCATGGGTGTTTAAGGGTATAAAGGTTGAGCTAGTTATGGACGTAGGTCTTTATATAACCGTCCAACACTATGTTACTATTGTAACTGTTTATACAGAACATTATGGTAGGTTATAAAAGGTGGCGAGAAGGACGTGAGTCCTTATATAACCTCCAATTACTATGTTTACTAGAACTGGGTGACGACATTAGGTAGGGGATAAAGGTTGGACTAGATGGACGTATGTCTTTATTAACCTCCAATAACTATGTACTAGGTAAACTGTTACTAGACATTTGGTGTAGGGTATAAAGGTTGACTAAGTGACGTTATGTCTTTATAATAACTCCCAATACTATGTACTATGTAACCGTTTACAGACATATGGGCTAGGGTAATAAAGTTGACTGATGGAGGATGGTCTTTATGAACCACCTCCCAATAACTATGTCGATGTAACGTGTTATACAGAACATTAGGGTTAGGGTGTATAAAGGTTGTACTAGATGGACATAGTCTTGTTATAAACCCATACTATGTTACTATGTAACGTTTATACGCATTAGGGATAGGGTATAAAGGTTGGACTAGATGGACGTATGTCTTTATACCAACCTCCAATACTATGTTAGCAGGTAACTGTTAGACAGACATTATGGGTAGGGTATAAAGGGTGGACTAGATGGACGTATGTCTTTATATAACCTCCAATGCTATGTTATTGTAACTGTTGACAGACATTATGGGAGGGTCTAAAGGTTGTACTAGATGGATATATGTTCTTTATTAACTCCATACTATGTTACTATGTAACGTGCTATACAGACATTAGGGGTAGGGTATAAAGGTGGACTAGAGGACGTATGTCTTTATATAACCCTCCAATACATGTTCTATGTACTTTAGACAGACCATTATGGTCGGGTTATAAGTGTGGAACTTAGATGACATATTGTCTTTATATAACCTCCAATTACTACTGTTACTATGTAATGTTAGTACAGACAGATGGGTATAGGGTTATAAGAGTTGACTAGATGGACGATTTCTGTATATAACCTCCAATGCTATGGTTACTATGTACTGTTATACAGACATTATGGGTAGGGGTATAAAGGTGGACTAGATGGGACATATGTCCCCTTTTATATGAACTTCCATATATGTCCTAGTAACTGTATACAGACATTTGGCGTAGGGTAATAAGTTGGACTAGTAGGACGTATGTCTTGTACAACCTCCAATACTATGTACTACTGTAACGGTTATACAGCATTATGGGTAGGGTTTATAAAGGTTGGACTGATGGACGTATGTCTTATATAAAATCCTAATAGTATGTTCACTATTAACTGTGTAGTACAGACATTGATGGGTTAGGGTATAAAGGTCTGGACTATATGAGTAATGTCTTACTATAACTCCAATGCTAGTTACTATACCCACCTTTAGACAGACATTATGGGTCAGGGTATAAAACGGTGGACTAGATGGGATGTAGTCTTTAATACCACCAAACTATGTTTTACTGTTAACTTTATATGACATTATGGGTCGGGTAAAGGTTTGGACTAGATGGACGTTATGTGCTTTATAACCTCCAGACTATGTTACTATGTAATGTTATACAGACATTATGGGTAGCGGATAAGGTTGGAATCTAGATGGCGTATGTCTTTATATAACCTCAATACTATGTTACTATTAACGTATGACGATACATTATGGGTAGGGTAACGAGGTTGACTAGATGGACGTATCTTTATTAACCTCATACTATGTTCTATCGGTAACGTTGGACGACATTATGGGTAGTGTTAAGAAAGGTGGGACTAGATGGACGTATATCCTTTATATAACCACCAAGATACTATGTTACTATGTAACTGTTTATACAGACATTGATGGGTAGTGTATAAAAGGTGGGACTAGATGGACGTAGTGTCTTTATATAAACCTCAATATCGCTATGTACATGTAACGTATACAGACATTATGGGTAGGGTATAAAGGTGGTGGACTAGATGGACGAATGTCCTTTATATAACTCCATACTATGTTACTGATGTACTGTTAGACAGACGTATGGGTAGGGTATACTAAAGGTTGGACTAGCTGGACTTATTCTTTATATTAACCTCCAATACTATGTACTATGGTAACTGTTAACAGGACAATTATGGTAGGGTATAAAGTTGGTGGCTACTAGATGGGCGTTTGTCTTATATAAACCTCCAAATACATGTTACTAGTAACGTTATCCAGAATTGGGGTAGGGATATAAAGGGGGACTGATGGACGTATGTCCATTTATACACCTCCAATACTTTTACATATGTAAACTGTTAGAGGACATTTGGTAGGGTTATAAAGGTTTGACTCGATGGACGTATGTCTTGATACATACCTCCCATATCTATGTACTATGTAACTGTTATACGAATTATGGGTAGGGTAATAAAGGTTGGAACTAGTGGAGATGTTTATATAACCTCCAAACATGTTTCAATGTAACGTAAGTACGACATTATGGTGTAGGTATAAAGGTTGGACTAGATGTTGACGTATGTCTTATATAACCTACTCAATCCTATGTTACTATGTAACTGTTAATGACAGACATTATGGGTAGGGTTAAAGGTTGGACTAGTAGGACCGATGTCTTATATAACCCCAATACTATGTTACTATGTAATGTAGACAGACATTATGGGTAGGGTATAAAGGTGGACTAGATTGGACGTAAGTCTTTATATAAACCCCAATACTATGTACTATGTAACTGTTAACAGACTTTTTATTGGGGGTAGGGTCATAAAGGGGGACTAGCATGGGACATAATGTCCTTTAATATAACTCTCAATACTATGTTACATGTTAACTGTATTAAGACAGATATGGTAGGTATAAAGGTTGGACTAGAGGACGTATGTCTCTATATAAACCCTCCAAACTAGTTACTATGTACAACTGTTACGAAACATAGGGGTAGGGTTAAAAGGTGGACTAGTGGAACTGTTGTCTATATAAACCTCCAATACTATGTTACTATGTAACTGTTATACAGACATTATGGGAGTGGTTAAGGTTGGAACTAGATGGACGGTATACTTTATATAAACCTCAAACTATGTTATATGTAACTGGTTATACAGACATATGGAGTGTAGAAAGGTTTTTGGAATAGATGGAGTATGTCTTTATATAACTCCACTACTGATGTTACTATTGTAACTGTTGGACAGACATTATGGGTAGGGTCTAAAGTTGGACTAGATGGAGTAGGTCTTTATATCTAAACCTCCAATACTATGTTACTAGGTAACTGTTATTAAGAATTATCGGGTAGGTATAAAGGTTGGACTTTAGATGACGGTATGTCTTTTAATAACCTCACTACTAGGTACGAGGTATGTATACAGAATTATGGGTAGGGTTATAAAGGTTGATAGAGGACGTAGTCTTTATACAAACCCCAATACTATGTACTATGAACTGTTATACAGACATTGGGGAGGTTAGGGTGACTAGATGGACATATTGCTTATATTAAAAAAAAAAAAAAAACCCGCCCTCCCCCACTATATGTACTATTAACTGTTATACAGGACCTTATGGGTAGGGGATAAAGGTTGGGACTAGATGGAGTATGTCTTATACAACCTCAATACTATGTTCCGATGTAACCTGTTAGACAACGTATGGGTAGGCAGGGTATAAAGGTTGGACTGATGGACGTATGTCTTTATATAACCTCAATGCTATGTTATATGTAAGGTTAGACAGGACCTTATGGGTAGGGTATAAAGGTTGGACTAGATGAAATATGTTCTTTATATAACCCTCCAATACTATTTACTATGTAAATGTATACAGGACTATGGTAGGGTATAAGGCTGGGACTAGATGACGTATTGTCTTATATAACCTCCAATACATGTTACTAGGTAAACTGTTAACAGACATTTATGGGTAGGAGTATAAGGTGGGATGATGGACCAGATGTCTTTAATAACTCCAATACTATGTACTATGGTACGTTAGACAGACATTATGGGTAGGGTAAAGGTTGGATAGAGTGGACGTATGCTATATACCTCCAATGCCGATGTCTATGTAAAAAGTCTATCAAGACGTTGGGTAGGGTATAGAGGTTGGACTAGATGGACATATGCTGTTATAACCACAATATCTGTACTATTGTAAAGTTTTATACAGAACATGTATGGGAGGGTAAAAAGGTGGACTAGATGGACGTATGTCTTTATACAACTCCAATACGATGTTATATGTAAGTATACAGACCCATGGTAGGGTTATAAAGGTTGGACTAGATGACAATGTCTTATAAACCTCCAAAATTACTATGTACTAGTGAACTGTTATACGACCTATGGGTAGGGTTAAAGGTGTTGGCAGCATGGACGTATTGTCTTGAACAACCCAATTAACGATTGTTAATATGTAAGTCGACAGACATTATGGTAGGTATAAAGGTTGGACTAGTATGGAGTATGTCTTATAGAACCTCCAATGCTATGTACTAGTAACGGTTAGGACAGACATTATGGGTAGGTATAAAGGTTGGACATGATGGGACGATATGTCTTATATAACCGACCAGACTATGTTACGATTAATGTTTACAGAACATTAGGCGGTGGGTATAAAGGTTGGACTAGGTATGGGACGTATGTCTTTATAACTCCAAAATACTAGTTACTATGTAAACTGTTAGACAGAATTGGGTTAGGGTTAGTAAAGGTTGGCTGAGATGGAATAGTCTTTATATTCACCTCCACTATATGTTATATGTAACTGTTAGGACAGGACATTTGGGTAGGGATAAAGGTGAGGACTAGATGGACGTATGTCTTATAGTACCTCAATGCTATTGTTCAGTAAGGTTCTACAGACATTATGGGTGGGTTATAAGGTTGGACTAGAGGAAATATGTCTTTAATAACTCCAATACCTGTTACTATGTAACGGTATACAAGACATTATGGGTTAGGGATAAAGGTGGACTAGATGGACGTAGTCGTTATACAAAACCTCCATACTATGTTACTATTGTAGCTTTTATACCAAGACATTCGGGGTAGGTATTAAAGGTGGACTAGATGGACGTATGTCTTTATAAACATCCAAATACTAGGTTACTATGTAACGGTTATCAGACATTAGGGGTAGGTGTTATAAAGTGGACTAGAGGCGTATTCTTTATATAACTCCCAGCTTGTTACTATGTAACTGGTTAGACAGAATTATGGGTAGGGTAGAAAGGGACTCGATGGACGGATTATGTCTTTAATAACCACAATCTATGTTACTAGGTAACGGTTATCGAATTATGGGTAGGTATCAAGGTTGGACTACGATGACGTATGTCTTGATAGAACCTCCACTACTGTTAAGGATGTAACTGTTATACAGGACATTAGGGTAGGTATCAAGTTGACTAGATGGAAGTATGTCTTTATCTAACCTCCAATACTATGTTACTATGTAACTGTATCAGATATGGGTAGGGTATAAGGTTGGACTAGAAGACGTTATCTTTATAACCTCCAATACTAGGTTACTATGAACTGTGGACAGACATTATGGGTAGGGTTATAAAGTGGACTAGATGGACGTATATCTTTATATAACACCAATAGTAGGTTACATGTAAATGTTTATAAGACATTGATGGGTAGGGGTAAGGTGGACAGGATGGACGTGATGTCTTATATAACCCCAATACTGATGTTATAGGTAACTGTTATACAGACATATGGTAGGGTATAAGGTTGGACTAGATGGACGTATGTCTTTATAGAACCTCCATACGATGAATATGTAACTGTTAGACAGCCGTTAGGGTAGGGATAAAGGTTGGACGATGGACGATGTTCTTGATATAACCTCCCAACTATTTTACTAGGGACTGGTATACAGACATATGGGTAGGGTTAAAGGTACTGAGGACAGTATGGACTTTATATAACCTCCAATACTATGTTACTGGGGCTACTATGTAAATGTTAGACAGACATTATGGGTAGGATAAGGTCTTGGACTAGATGGACGATTATGTCTTTATACAACCTCCAATACGATGTGACGATGTAATGTGATGGACAGACATATGGGTAGGGTAAAAGGTGGGAATAGATGGACGTATGTCTGTATCAAACTCCAATATATGTGACTAGTAACTGTATACAGGACAGTATGGGTAGTTATAAAGGTTGGACTAGATGGACGTATGTCTCTTTACAACCCACCATAATATGTTACTAGAACTGTATAAAGACATTATGGGTAGGGATGAAGGATGGACTAGATGGTGTATGTCTTGATACCCCAATACTATGTGACTATGTAATGTTATATAGAAGATGGGAGGTAGGGTTAAGGGTGGACTAAGAGGGACGGATGTCTTTATTCAACCTCCAATACGATTACCTATATAATGTTATACAGACATTTATGGGTAGGGGATACAGGTTGGATAGATGGACGTAGGGTCTTATACAACCCAAATCACTATGTTACTAGTAATGTTATATAGGACAGTATGGGTTCGGGTATAAAGGGTGACTAGATGGAGTATGTTGTCTTTATACAACCACAATACTATGTTTACTATGAACGGTATCTAGACATATGGGTAGGGTATATATAAAGGTTTGGACTAGAGGACGTATGTCTTTATTACAATCAAGACTATGTTACTAGTAACTGTTGTATATCAGACATTAGAGGTAGGGTATGAAAGGGTGGGCGAGAGGGACTATGTCTTTATATAACCTCCAAATACTATGTTACATGTAACAACTGTTTAGACAGACATTCTGGGTAGTATATAAAGGTGGATAGATGGACGGAGTCTTTATTATCACCTCCAATTACTTGTTACTAGACGTTATCCAGACCTTATGGTGGGTATAAAGGTTGGACAGCTGGCGTTGTCTTTATATAACCTCCCAACTATGTTACTATGTAATGTGATACCAGAATTATGGGTAGGGTCTAAAGGTTGACTAGATGGAAGTATGTTTTATCTAACCTCAATACTTGTTACTATGTAACTGTTATAAGGACATATGGGTAGGTATTAAAGGTTGCCTCGATGGACGTAGGGTCTTTATACAACCTGCCACTGCTAGTTACGAGTAATGTTATACAGAATTATGGGTAGGGTATTCAAGAAGGTTGACTAGATGGAGTATGTCCTTATAGACCTCCAATACTATGTACTAGTAAATGTTTACAGAATTATGGGTAGGGTATAAAGGTTGACTAGAATGGACGTCTGTCTTTATATAACCTCCCCAATACTATGTTACTATTTACAACTGTATACAGAAATTATGGGTAGGGTATAAGGTGGACTAGATGTAGTATGTTGTATACCAACCTCAATGCTATGCACTAGGTAACGGTTATACGAACAGTATGGGTGGTATAAAGGGACAGTGGACGTAGCTTTATCTAAAACCCCAATACCTATGTTACTATGTAACTGTTAACAGACATTATGGGTGAGGTAAAAGTGGATAGATGGACGTATGTCTTAATAAACCCCAACTATGTACGGTAAACTTTATAACCAGACATTATGGTAGGTATTAAAGGTTGGCTAGATGGACGTAGCTTTATATAACCTCCAATACTATGTTACTATGTAAACTGTTTATACAGACCTATGGAGGGTATAAGTTGGGACTAGAGGGACGGTCTTTAGCTAACCTCCAATACTATGTTACTATGTAACTGTTATACCGACAGATGGGGAGGGTATAAAGGTTGGACTAGATGGACGTTACGTTCTTTATACAACCTCCAAAATATGTTATCTGTAACGGCTATTACAGACATTATGGTAGGGTATAAAGGTTGGACTAGACTGGACGTAGTCTTTATACAACCACCAATACAGTTATATGTAATGTTAGGACAAGACATTATGGGTAGGGTATAAAGGTTGACAGATGGAGTATGTCGTTATACAACCCCCCAATAATATGTTACTATGTATATCTTTCACATGTTCTGGTTTGTTCTTTCCTTCTACTTTCCTTCTATCTTATCCCATTTCTATTATTTTAGGAAATTGGAATCTGAGTTCTTTCTGTTTCCCTCCCACAGTCCTCTTGCCCACATCCTCTTTATATTATCACTGGACCGCTTTACCACCAATTACCCAGCTCCCCGGACTCTTACCCATATCCTCCTTCTTACACAAAAAAGTGAACTCCTTTGGACAAAACCAAGAAAAAATGAGTGTCTTCTAGGAAACGGGGAGGTGGTTACACAGGGACCGTGACATCATATTCATTTCTACTGACCTTCTCACCATTACCCTCCACTACTGATGTTTTTCTTAAACTCGAAACAACATAATGAACAACGGTTTTGTATGCCATCTAGGTGCATTACAAATGACATGCAAACGTCATTCATTTTAGCTCGTTCTGTTACCATTTATAGAAAAGAACCAACTCTACCTAGCGTCATTGCTAAATAGTCCAGATCCAATAGCTGCCAATGTTTCCAAGAAAATCGCTAGTTACACTCCACGCACACATGCTTACAGTCTATTCCCAAATCCCCCCAATCCCTTCCGTTCTAGCGTCGACTGACACGGGGCTGAAACTTGATATTGTCATTCCATGCAGATTGCAGAGGGGTTCTAGTTCCGCACCAACTGGGACTTTACGCCGACGCTCCATGTTCCTCCAGGGCTACAGTCTGTGGTTCTCTTGCGCGCGGCGTATTTCCTGCAGTTAGAGAAATAATTCGGTTGGCTGCGGCCGGGCCCGCCCCCAAGGTCCACGGAGTATTAGTATCCCTGACCACCCAGAAACTCAGTATATGTCAGTATATAAGATCAACCAGAACTACCATATAGTATTTAATACCAGTATCTCAAATTACTATGTATCCTGACAAACGGCTACAGGGTATGTTTATACCAGAATTCTCATATTATATGTATCCCCCTGTTCCAACGAACTACAGTATAGTATTAAAACCAGGAAGTTTAAATTCTATAGTATCCGTCCCAACCGAACTACAGTATATGTATTAATCCAGTAATCTCCCTATTATATTGTAATCCCTGTACAACAGGACTACAGTATATGTATTAATACCAGTAATTTTTAATATAGATAGTATCCCTGTACCCCAACCAGGACTACAGTTGTAGTATTAATAACCAGTAATCTCAAATTATAGAGTTGCCCTGTTACCCACCAGGACTACAGTATAATGTATTACTACCAGTAATCGCATATTATGAAGTATCCCGTACCAACAAGAAATACGTAATGTATGAAACCCAGAATTCTCATTTATAGTATCCTGTACCAACCAGAACTACAGTATATGTATTAATACAGTATTCCATATTATATAGTATCCATGTACAAACCAGATACTTACAGTATACGTATAAACACCAGTAATTCTCAAATGAATAGTATTCTCTCCCAAACCAGAACTACAGTAAATGTATTAATAAACAGTAAATTCTCAATATGATTATAGTATCCCCGTACAACCCAAAACTAAAGTATATGTATTAATACCAGTTAATTCTCAATATATTTAGTTTTGAAATTATCCAGGGCCTGTTTAAAGCATTTAAGAACTTGCCATGACCACATAGCTTGGAAAGACAGTTCCCACAGTTTCACCGTCTCACGTAAAGAAAACCTTTCCTAACCTGAAGATGATGAAAAGTCTTCTTCACAAAAGGATGTCACGTGTCCTTGATAGGACCGATAGTGTGAAACATTTGCACCAGAGAGTTTACGTATGGCCTATTAATATATTTATATAAAGTGACATATCCCACGCAAATGTCACTTCTCCAATGTAACAGCCCAACTTGTCTAATCTGCTGCAGATTCAAGCCCATTCCATTCCCCTATTTTTAGTGCCTTTCTCTGAACTGCGCAATTCCAAGTGTCCCTGTTGTATATTGGGTTCCCAACACTGCACGGCATATTCCAAATGTGGCGCTACCAGTGCCTTGTAGTAAAGAGGAGAATAATATCTTTATCCCTGAATATATGCCCCTCTTTATACAAGACAATATATGCTAGCTTAGACGTGCTACTGGCATTGTTTGCTATAGCTAATCTGTTATTACAGAACCCCCAACATCTATTTCCATTTAAAGATTCACAACAAGAGTATTTATGGGTGTAGGGGGGAACAGGGATATTAAAATCCCAAATGCCTCACCTTCCCATTACAACATTGAATCCCATCTGCCAGTGACGTAGCAGCTACAGAACCTATGGGGCCTGGGCAGCATTTGGTGATTGCCCGCCCGGACCCCACCACAAACACAAATAGATGTATCTTCTTGTGGACCCAGTTATATAGGGAATGGTTGGCACTGCCCAATAGGCAAGAAAAATCCCGTCAATACACACCACTTTAGTACCTGAACCCCTAATATTGGCCACGTATGTGAATGAGTTGGCAATAAGCAGTGGTAATTTGGTTGGCATTGTCCGGTGCATCAAGACTGAATGCACAGAGATTGCAACTGTTTCCACAGCCAAGTTTCAAAACATTTTTTTACCAAAGCCAGGGCTGGCTGGCCAAAGTGGGGGCAAAGCAACAGGCAGGGGTCGTCTTCTCCAACATCCCCCCCAACCACCCTTTGCCCCTTACTTTCCGGTCCTGATGACCCGGGGCTGAACTTCATATTTCTGTTCATGCAGATTGCAGAGGGTTTTAGTTCCGCCGCCAACTTGGACTTCAGTCGCTGACTCCATGTTCCTCCAGGCTGCAGTCGGTGGTTCTCTTCTGCACGCGGCGCCGTATTCCTGCAGGAGAGGAAACATTCGGTTGGCTGCGGCCGGGCCCCCAAGGTAACACGGATATGTATCCCCTGTACCAACCAGAATACAGTATATGATCAGTATATGATCAACAGAACTATAGTATATGTATTAATACCAGGTAATTTTCAATATTCTATGGTATCCCCGTACCAACCATAATACAGCACCTATTTAATACAGTAATTCTCAATATTATATAGTATCCCTGTACCACCAGGACTACAGTTGTATGTATTAATACCAGTAGTTCTCAATATGATATAGATCCCTGTACAAACCAGGACTCCAGTATATGATTATACCAGTAATTCTCAATTTGAAGAGTATCCCTGTACCAACCAGAAATACAGTAAAGCTATTAATACCAGTTAAAGTAATTATCAAAAAAATTATGAGATAGTATCCCTGTACAAAACCAGAACTACAGTAGATGTATTTATAACAGTAATCTCTAATATATCTGTATCCCCGTACCAACCAGAAACTACAGTATTATGTATAATACCAGTAATTCTCATAATTTATTTTAGTTTTAAGAAACTTTATCCAGGCCTTTGAAAGCTATTAATGAAATTGCATACCACATCTGATGGCAGTTCCACAGTTTCACCGTTCTCACTGGAAAGAAACCCTTTCCTAACCCTGCAGATGAACTTCTTTTCTTTCCAATCATAAAGGATGGCCACGAGTCCTCTGATAGGAACAATTAGTGAACAATGCACAGAGCGTTACTGAGGCCTATTTAATATATTTATAACCAGTGATCATTATCCCACGCCAAAGGCACTTCTCCAATTAAACCGCCAAACTTGTCTATAGCCTGGCAAGTCAAGCCCCTCATCCCCCTTATTAATTAGGTGCCTTCGAACTGCCCAATTTCCAAGATGTCCTTTGTATATGGGATTCCAAAAAACTGCACCGCATACTTCCAAAATGAGGCCTACCCGGCCTTGTAAAGAGGGAGAATATATCTTCTCCCTTGAATCTATTTCCACTTTTATACAGACAATATCTTGCTAGCCTTAGCGGTTGCTACCTGGCATGTTGTCATAGCTAAAGTATGTTATTAACCAGAACCACAAATCTATTCAATACAGATCACTAAACAGAGTATTTATGGTGTAGGGGGCACAGGATATTAAATCCCAATGCTCACCTCCATTTATCAACATTGAATCCATCTGCCAGTGACATAGCTACAGACCTATGGGCCCTGGTGCAAAATTTGGATGATTGCCCCGCCCTGACCCACCACAACACAAAATTCGCATGACATCTTCTGTGGCACAGGTATATAGTGAATATGGTTGGCACTGGCCAATTAGGCACAGAAACAACCCGTCAATATACACATGTAGTACCCAAATACCCTCCGCATGCCACAGTGTAATTGGTGGCAAATTGCAGTGGTAATTGGTGGCATTGTCCGGTGCATCAAGATGAATGCACAATATTGCCAAATGTTTACCACGGCAATACAGAACTGTTACCAATGCCAGGTGGCGGGCACCAATAGTGTGGGGAAAAGCACAGGCAGGGTCAGTATTCTCCAACATCCCCCCCAACCCCTTTCCCCTTACTTTCTCTGTTGACTTGACCCGGGGCCTGAACTTCATATTCCGTTTCCATGCAGATTGCACGCGGGTGTAGTTCCGCGCCAACTGGTACTCGCCGCTCGGCATCCATGTTCTCAGGCTGAGTCGGGTGGTGTCTCTTCTGCGCACGCGCCTGTATTTCCTGCAGTAGAGGAAAAATAGGTACCTGACGGGGCCGGCCCCAAGGTCACGGACCGTTTGTTGTGTCCGGGTGGATACATGTGTGTGTGGGTACATGGTTGTGGTGTGTGGTGATTACATGTGTGTATGTGTCCAGTGTTGTATGTGATTACTGTGTGTGTGTCCGGTGTGTGATGTGTATAGAGTGTGTGTGTGATTAGATGGGTGTGGTGTAATACACTGTGTGTGTAGGGGGTGTGTAGCTGTATGTTTCCTGTGTGTGTGTAATTAGATGCGTGGTGTTGGTGTTTGTGAGTGTGATAACGTCGGTGGTGTGGTGTGTCCTGTGTGTTGTGATAGATGGGTGTTGTCCGGTATGTATTACATATGTGGGTCTGTTCAGTGGTGGTGTGATTAGAGGTATGTTTGTGTGGATTAGTGGGTGGTCCGGTGTGTGTGTGTGGATTAGAGGGTTGTGTGTCCGGAGTGTGTGTGGGTGCTTATTGTGGGGCCGTTGTGGGGTTTGTGAAGAGTGTTGTCCTGATTGGTGTGAGTAGATGTGTGATCTGTCCCTATTGTGTGTGATTAAATGGTGTGTGTGGCGGTTGTGTTGTAATTAGAGTGATGTTGGTCGGTGTGTGTGTGTAGATGTGTGTGTGTGTGTCCGGTGAGTGTGATTAGAGGGTGGGTGTCCGGTGAGTGTAAGTGGGTGTCCTGTGAGGGTGATTAGATATGGGGTGTGTCCTGTGAGTGTGATTAGATTTGTGGGTGAGTCGTGATTAGATGTGGGGGTCGTGTGAGTGGGATTAGATGTGGGATATACGTGTGGAGTAGAGTGTGATCTAGATGTGTGGGGTCCGGGTAGAGTTTGTGATTAGATTGTGGGTGTCGTGAGTGTAAGTGGGGGTCGTGGTGTGATTAGATATGTTGGGTGGTCTGTGAGTGTGATTGATGTGTGGTGAGTGTGATTAGTGTCGTGGTTTCGGGGAGGGGGATAGACTGGTGGATCTCCGGTGGGAGCTGTGATGATTGTGTGGTTGTTCCGGGCGAGTGTGGTGTGTGATTATTGTGGGGGTACAGGTGAGGTGATTGATGTGTGGTTTCCGGGTGCGGTGATTTAGAGTGTGGGTGTCGGTGAGTGGTGAAGACTTGGGTGGTGTTCTGGTGGTTTGTGGGTGATTAGAGGTGGTGTCAGGTGAGTGTGATAGGATGTGTTGGTTTCCGGTGAGTGTGATTAGATGTGGGGGTGCCGTGAGTGTGATTAGATGTGTGGGCCGTACACAGGGGACAAACCCTAACCTATGTGTAGAGGGTTTTAGGGAGCTGGTTACTCTGGGGAGGTTGGGGTAACAGATAAGGGGGTGTTTACTGGTTTACAGTATACAAACAAGGTCATAGTCCCACGGAGAGATGTTTTGGTGGGTTACGGCTCCGGTCGGGATCTTTCTGTGTGAATATGTGTACCCTCCACGTGAGATCCATCGCCAGGGAACTCTGAACTCGGGCACTTAAGAGAAGCAGGAGGACCCTACAGGTGTCGGACCTCTCCCAATTCTGATCCCGCTGCATATCCCACACTGGAACTGGGCCTCAAGCCTTTTCAGCCATGAAGACGAGTTAGATATGATATGTATTATGGTGATGCCAGGCACTGTTTGTATACAGCCACATTGTATCTGCCTAGAAAGGCTGGACTGGCCTTTAATACTGTATTAATTTTACTCTGGTGGCGTGGGGATAAATGGCGGTAATTTGGAACGACATTTGACACCAGACTTTTCCTTATAATGAAGGATCCTGTAACTTAATCTAAAGCTTTGATTGGGGAGCTAAGTTCAGTTTTAATCGGCCATTGGTTCTCATTGTTGCAAGATTCCTCATGTCCGGATCGTGACTCTGGATTGGAAAAAAGGGCTGGATGTTATTCCAATATTCCAAAAGGGTAGTCGTTCACAGCGGGTAATTACAGGCCAGTAAGTTTAACTTCGGGTGGTGGGGGAAGTCCTGGATAAGTTTAATAAGGGGAAAACATTTGTAGAGTGTGTTCAGGACCGACCTTATAAGTGCTAAGTAACCAGCAGGGTCCAATATTGCTTCCAATCGGATTTGCATCATCCGACACGAGGACAATCCGGATCGGAAGAACCCACCGAGATATGGAAATAAATCAATATGATTTCTAGGATGTCGTTGTCCTTGGGAACCAGCCGGTTAAGGCAATGGAGGTAAAAAAGGCGATTGTAGGAAGATAGAGCGGAGATGTCAGACAATAACTCCCTGTTAAACTCCAATTTCACTTATTAAAATCGTTACTTGGGAGGCCCTTCATTTGGTGGTCTTCCCGAAGAGCACAACCGCTGTTTCCATGGAACACAATCACATATTTATCTGGGGCTTCCATCCAATTACGTGATGTCATCATGATGAATATCACCTATGGAAACAACAATCTTCTCATTACCATTTCAGGAGTCATTGGAGGTAAGTACATTATTTTTGCTTGCATTAATATTTATATTTGATGTCATAGACAATGTGGAAATTAATTCCCATACATAGAAGCGACTGTGGGACATTCTATGGGAAATTACATATAATGAAGTTTTATGGATCTGACCAAAATTGTACAACAAAGAAGAAAAAAGTTGATTACTGTACATTTCAGGACCCCATTCGATACCATAGTGTCAGTGCCTGGTGTATGAGTCCAAATTTCTATCCATAAAATAGTATTAGTTCGGTCGTAGCGATGATTCTCGTGTCCAGTTTCCGTCAATTCCTTTCTAGAACATTCTGCTGCTTGTTATTCGGCGGTTCTTTATTAGGTGAGAAGATAGTTAGACCAATCAATTCCATTTTTATTATCTCTTAATGCAGAAATGAAAGGAAGGTGAAGTGGAGAAACAATCAATATGGAAGAAGTTTCAAAAAAGATTTTCTCATGGGAAGAAGTAAGTAATAGTTGGTAAAATTAATAACTATAATAATAATATATGTAAACAGAATATAGCCAGTACATGGTCTTCCTCCATTCCCCTGCCTCCTCTCTTATTGCAGGAATATTGATGGTTCCTCATATATATCATTATATTACTATAGTGTCAAGGGTGTGTGCAGATATTATCTGTCAGAATACACACTCGGTTTTGCCACAACCAATACAATGTATAGCTAATAATAATAATTTATATTTTATGACAAACGGATAAATTCTGTTCGCATTTAAAACAAGACATCACAGAAGATAATAAAGTAGGTAGAGGGGAGTGTTTTACACAATAATAGGCATGATTATAATTTACTTGAAAGATGTGTAGATGTTGTGGGTTTGTATACTGAGCAAGCAACATGCAAGACCTAGAGTCTGAAATGAAGGGGTTTATTCCTTTAACAATCCAAGACCGAACTCTTGTTACAACATAAAAAATTTATAGAAGGAAAGCTTGAAATTACATGTTGTTTTCTAATTACTATGGGAATATTTTTAATATGATGATAAATCTTTCCCTCCTTAAGGAAATACAGTAGGCGGACTGGAAAAGGACGAAAAAAGTAAGTAGGGAAATAAGAAGAAGAAAATTAGCGTCCCAGATATAGTAAATTAAACCACAGCAAGCGTAGAATCTAGGGTTAACGTCGGATAGAATAGTCTCAGGTTGAATGTGAAGGAGACCGTTCAAGTAATACAGTGTTCTAGGTATTCGTCCGATAAGTACGAGTTTCCAAATGATATCCTATAAAAATTATTGTAAATGCTCTTCTCCTCAGGCAATACAAGCAGCGGCCTTCCAGCACAGGAAAAGGAGTAGAAAAGGAAGGAAGATTTATAACTAGTCAGCAAACTTATTCAGATTTAGAATTTGAAACAGGAAAATAATAATAAGAATTAATATATACAGAGATTATATTTATAATAAACAAGTTATACAAAACACCTTAATTAAATAGACAGAGTTACAGGATTAGAAGGATAGATGTATATAGAAATAAACTTTTTTTTTCTTCAGGCAATCAAAGAGTCGGGAAAGGAAAGTTGTCATCGTAAAAATGTATTAGAGAAAAGTCATCGTAAGTTAAATACATTACTTGGATCTGCGGTATTTGGTTACAATGGCAGAGGCCGTTTATAGAAACCTTTATAAAGAGTTAGTGTGATTTAAAGTCACCCGGGAAAGAATGACTATAGACCTTAGCCCGTATTTATAACCGCCGGGTTATCCCTTAAGATCGGTAAAAAACAATCGTTCGTTTACAATCAGCTTAACGAGTACTGAACGTGGACGCTCGTTAAGTAAATTGTGGTCGTAAATTTACCGTTGTAAATCTACGATACGAAATGGTTTAGATCTATGTATACGACCTATAGAACCCATACGTCAGAGTACTACACGCATGGTTCTTCAATACGAAAGTTCGTTATTTACCGCCCGTTTGGTCGTAAAATGGTACCCATCGCGATCGGAAATTAACTTGTCTTGTCTGTGATAATATTTCCCTCCTGGTCTTGGTGAGGTTTTCTATATTGTTATTGCTATTGATGAGTATTATTTTACGATTATTACTCATTATTATTAAGATCCAAAAACCAATTTGAATTAAGCAACATGGGTAGGAGGGATCGGAAAGGCTACAAAGTAAGTTATAACGTATATTTAATCATTCTAGAACCATTATTATTAAAATATAAAATTGCCCATCTGTTTTATTCCAGACCCAATATAAAGGCCGCTATTCTGACAAGCTGTGAAAAGTTTGGGATGTAGACACGGTAAGATCTGATAGATGGAATATGGATATTGTACGAGTGCTCCGTATCTGAACATGGGGCTCCCAGAATGAAATGGATGTTATTGTAATAATATACAATGTTTTCATGTTAAATTTGTTATTTCGCTTCTTTTACAGGTAACGCTAGTGAGGCCCAACCCATGGGCGCGTGGAAACCGAGGTGGGGGGACAGGTGGCAGGGCTTTCCGTTTATGGCGGTTGTGGCTTCGACATTCTGGGGCAAGCTGGGAAGCTTGGGACAGCAGCTACACCCCGTAGATCGCTCACTGCATGGGGGGCCACAAGTGCGGACTGCCGAGGTAGAGGGGGGGCCCCTGGGAAGAGAATAGAGATTTAAATAGTACCGGCCAATTTTTTTAATTAGAATCATTTTATCAACCAAAGAATAAATAGCAATTGCTTAAAATGATAGATCAGTGTTTATTTCTGATTATCT
>JAACNH010002985.1:0-32853 GCA_019447015.1 Hymenochirus boettgeri
TTTTAATAACCGATGCTATGGAGTAGATGTGATAGCCAGGGTAATAGATAGATTGGTATGTAATAGATATGGGTATTAAATAACAGTTGATATGGGAGAGAAGATAGGGAGATAGACAGGGTATCTAGAGTAGATCGGTAACATAAACAGGAGATTATGTAGATAGATGGTAGATAGACCGTCTATATATAGATCTGGGTATGTAAATAAACAGTACTATGGGATAGATAGGTATTAGACCGGGGTATCATAATAGATATGGTATTAAATCACAGATAGATATGGAATAGGATAGTAGGATTAGCCAGGTATATAGATAGATTATGGTAATGAAATAAACAGATCGCTATGGAGATGATGTAGATAGACATGGTATATAGATAGAGTGGTATGTAATAAACAGATAGATAGGGAGATAGATCGGTAGATAGGAGGGAGATGATCGCCGCGTATAATGTAACATGCGCAATCACTGTTTAAAACCGGACACTGATATCCGGTTTCATTTCTGGAAGGTCGGGTCTGGTCTTTAAACAGCTGATTTGCCATATGTTTTTATTCATATTTTCGATCACTGTTTAAAAACAGCTGACCGTGGCAACGATCTTGCATAGGGGAGGGGGGTCAGTGGCCCGCCAGCCTCCATTCTTGTGGGGGGGCCCAGGCCCCTGCAGAGTACTCCCCTGTCCAACCCCCGATTGTTACCCCAATGTTTTGTTAACTGTAAGTATTTGGAACTGTTACTCATGAGAGGGTCTCTTTCATTAACTAAAGAAGTCCATAAACACGCTCTGGGCCTTGTATTGGCTCCTCCCTCCAGCTGGGGTCCCAGCGACCTTACTTTAGGCTGCTCCCCTTCGATATTATTCATGTCTTGCCCAACTGCCACCTGCCTGTCCCCGTTCTTTAATGCAAATTTGAGATCACAAAATCAACGGGCCAGAATGGACATCTCAAGACAAAAATCGCTGCTTGTACAATGTGATCTTAGACGTTAGACAGAGCATCTCAAAATCTATCTATATCTGCCTGTGTATGGCCATCTTTCGCTTGTTTGCAAACTGTGGCCAGTGATGACAGTCATAGCTGCCACCCCTTTAAATGCAAATTAGCTAGTGATGTCATAAACTGTTTATTATACAGCTGTTTAGGTCTTACTAAACATAAAAATGTAAAATAGTTGGGCCACACTGTGGCTTAGTGGTTGGCACTGATGCCTTGCATCGTGAGACCTTGGTCCTTCCAGACTTGGACCGTCTGCAAGGCGTTTGTATGTGCTCCGCCCCGAGCCTGCGTTGGTTTCCTCCTCCGGCACTCCGGTTTCCCCCACAATCCCACACACCTGCTGATGATGATGTATGAAATACATAGCACAAATGCTTAGGTGAGTCTATGTATCCACAGGTGCTTTCATATGGGTTTGGTACTATAACAGTGCTGCAACTACCCCTGGACATAGAACCTGTTAGGTGAAGATAAGAAGATCACCATAAGTTCAGGTCCGCTCCATACGGCCATATGGGGAATAAATTAACATAAGATTTGATTGTAATATAACTGATAAAGTGTAAAATCAGATATCTACACTAACGGCTGTAAATGGCCTCTAGTCACTGCCCTGTCCCAGCAAACACCATAACTGAAGAGAAGAGGATACAGATTCTAGGATCCGGAAGCTTAATGAAGAGACGTAACGCAACAACGGAAGGTAATTTGCAAAGTGGCTGATAACACTCACCTTTTAATGACACAATTGTCCCTTTTCAAGTGTGGATACACTAAGTCCTTCCATGAGCATCAAAAGAGAGTACCCAGCAAACCGATCCCCCACAGGCAGTCCGGCAAACACCCCCTACCGGTGCGAAACCGAAAAACAGAAGGGAAAAAAAACGTGGGTGGTCCCTGTAATACCAGCCGCAACCCAGGCAGAAGTCCTTCTTTAACAGAATCAAAAGGATGCACCCTTGTACACAGCAGACAAAAAAAACAAATATACATTTAATTCACTCAACAACACAAAAAAAAAACCCATAATAAACACTGGCCAGCTGCCATACAAAGGTAACCAAATAATCTACAACCTTAACAACAAAAATCTATATCTATGATAGAAATTATGAAGTAAATCTTTAGAAAAACACGTAATATATCCGTGTAAGTGATCTGGTACTAAATCGTATATCTTCTAAGGCAGTGTAGTATCAATCCACAGTTCAAAGAATATTTAAGAATGAGTAGGATCCAGAACAAAATTATATACAACCACAGATCCCAGAAGTCTTCTAGAGTCCATAAATAATCTATATTAGACACCATATGTAATGTTTTAAAGTGGAGATGCATGGTATGGAGAGATTTTGTAAGTGTTTGGAATAGTCCGATGATGGCAAGAACATGGTGCGTAAATAAAATACCCTAAAGGGGTTTTGAACGATTGAATGCTGTTATTCAGGCATGTGGTTAAAAGGGATCCCAGGAATAATGGTATTGGAATGGACCAATGAAGGTCCGAGACATGGTCCATTTTTAAGAAGCCGGTGAATAGAATGGGCATCACTATCTGAACCTAGCTCTTAGGTATCGATACCGTCATCGTGACATAAACCGGAAGAAGGAAGTTTGCAGACGTGAGATTCAAAGTTGAGCAACAAACCTCACCACCGACGCGGTCGGATACCCGACCAAGTCACTGAGTTGCGTACGCTATCCTCGATTCCCCATATAATAAATCCCAAGTGCAGAGGAGGCCACGACGCACCATCCTACGACCGCAGTCCGGGGTATATGTGATCACTGGAAGCGTCTTTCTTTTTCACATTTGCTCAGCTGGTGATGTATCAGCTCATACTTATATGCACTGTACCTACTCTTGATTTTGTGTGCACACACTTATAACGATATAGGAACTTTTATATGGACTCTAAAGACTTCTGGGCCTCTTTGTTAATATATTTTGTGGATTCCCTACTCATCTTTAATTCTTTGAACTGTGGATATACTACACTGCTTAGAAGATCTACGGATTTGGTCCATATTCCACTTACACTATATATCGTGTTTTTTCTAAGATTTTACTTCAGATAATTTTCTATCTATCATATATATTTTTTTTTAACAGGTTTTTATTTATATTGGTACCCTTTTGTATGGCAGCTGGCCAGCTTGTTTTAATTATGTGTTTTTTCTTTTGTTGTTTTTGAGTTGAAATAAATTGTATATTTGTTTTTGAATCTTGTCTTGGCCTGTGTACATAGGGTGCACCCTTTTTTTTTCCTTGTCCATGAAGCATCTCCTGATCCCCTTCTTCTCTGCATGTAGAACTGTTCACCCTTCAAACAAAAAACTGGTGACCATTGTCAGTTATTTTGCCCAAGAACCAAAATAAACTGCTATTGTACTCAGTTTATTACATGCTTGTTAAAACCTTGCCACCACCCCTACCTTCTATTCCTGTTGCATCCATGCCTTAAGGTTGTACACACGTTTGTTTGGGGGTCACCGACTGCGACGCAAGATGTTACAACAAGTTTCGACGATAACTCGGCCCGTGTATGGGCACTTTAATAAGTACGTTGCCCACTGGTATAAAATCATGGTTGCCCACAGTAACTGGTATAATGAAGTTTGCCCACATTAACTGCTTACAATCAAGTTGCCCTGACTGGTACATACCTGCAAGTCCAGCTGTTTTTTCCCTTTAATTACTTCTCTTTCGGTTCGCACCATTTCTCTTGTTATGTGGGGGAACACCATTATGTGGTGATCATGGGGTGACCCCGAAGAGAAGTACTTAAAAGGAAAATAACTGCACTAGGAAATCCGGCCCTGCTCACGAGTCCACATCCAACATAATAGGAAATGGACCCAATGGGACAGAATTCCAGGGGGATTACCACTTGCCCCTATGTTTGGACGCCCATGATAATAATTGTTTCTGGTTTGGGGGCTGTGCATGGAAAAAGCATTTAATTTCTGGGGTGGCTTGCCCTTTAATCTATTAACCCCCCCACCCACCCACACACACACACTAGCTCTGCTCTCAATACAGACGATTGATAACTTTTTAATTTCAAGTAACTCTGGTGCTGCCTGGCTGAGACACCGCTGGTAAATGTGCATGCATGGGGGGGGGGGCTATATTATTCTCATTTACCCAGACTGTCAGTTTCTTTAAAGACAGAGAAGCACATTGTCTCCCACCTGCAAGGGCACTGACCGCCCTTCATTATCTCCGCTCTCCCTGTTCCTTTCATCCCTGCTTTCCTAACCAGCTGGCTGTGCATATAAACTGTTCCCTCTCAGTACTCAGACACGACAGAGACGCGATGTTGTTTCCCCCGCCCCAGGATTCTTTCCACAGTTTCCGCACGACTCTTCCGGCCGGGCAGTGTCACTGAAAAAAACCCACGTCTTATGTATAGGACTTTCTGGTCCTTTAAAAAATTTATGGAGACTTACACTGCAACCGACTTAATACAGGGACAATTGTGGCCAGGGAATAACAGTAGGGACAAATCGGGACAAGCACCCAGAACTGGCAAAATCATGCTGGTTGTGAGCATCAAACAATGGAAAGCCGTATGCTTTGGACTAGGAAGGAGGGGCACTGCATCTGTCAACTGGGCACATGCCCCATTGTGCCCCAGTGTAGCCCGCCACTAGCTATGCACATGCTCAAAGCATTTAACAGCTCATTGAGCATAGTGGGAGCAGATCCCTTTTGCCAGAATGGAATAGAACTTATTAAATTCTGTCTACAATGCATGTAATAAACTGGTAAAAATAGCAGTTGGGGTTGGGTTATCTTCGAGAGGATCTTCTTTTTCTCTATCTTGTTTGGGTTGGGGCTAATACTTCACTTTATAACCGGATACAATGTGGTCTTAACATCAGGATGATACAAAGCGAAAGACTTGTCTCACGTCAGTAATACAACAAAGGCTTTTCCACAGTAGTGATGCTATATTCTCCTTACCCAAAGTATAGTCAGCCCGGTTTTAAAATATCGGGACTTTTGGGGAAAGGATTTTGAAGGCCTGTGTCCTATCGAATTCCGGATTTCTCGGCTTCCACCATGTCCCTTCCTGTAGCATAACAACATTCATGGAATTAAGATTAATAACTAATCAGCCATGAAGCTTATGGAGGTGATATTAACATCCTGTATTAAAACAACCGGCGTTACTCAAACATGTAAGCAACACACTAAGCCCACCATGTCATCACTCGGGGTAATATTTCCAATGAAGCATTATAGAGAGTCAGGCAATGGGTGTGGCCACTGTGGTATTTGAATATTTATACTGTGCCCAAATATGGGCAGTACTCTTTTTAGATTTTTACTCATGGACTTGTAGTTAGGAGCTGACAAAATACTGACCTATAATGGAGCGGCATTGTGCATTGATATAAGGGCATGTTTACCGCTAAAATAAAAACTGGGTCACGTCAATATTGCCCCCACCGTGATAATTCACACATTATGCTGACCCTAGAAAACCCGTACCGAGTATCATGGTAGGCGCTATTTTTACCTGAAAGTGTAAAGTGATTGACTTGAGTATAACTAGGTAGAACATGTGACCACTACTGCCTGCTGATTCTGTATTGTTTGAGGCTTAGATTTCCCTTTAAATAGAATTCCCATACAGTAATAGTCAAATCCAGTTGGTATTAACGTAGTGGACTACTGTAGGGAATTCCGGCTGGTTCTTTAAAGGCACTAAAGCCTCCAACATACAGAATCAAAGGTAATCTTTACTACAACTCCCAGCCATGCTTTAGTTGATTTACAGTTTGCCACTACCCATGTCACGGTTACCGGCACATTAATTTGCCAGGGTCCAATCACTTTCAGTAATCTGGCGGCTGCTTGGTCTGCACCTCGTCGCGCCGGGAAGTTGAGAGGCGCCGGTACGACGTCATCCAGCAAAACAGAGGTGCAGAGCGATCGGTCGCTGCTGGATGACTGATAAGGTAAGTGATTGAACTGGCTGCTGGATTACTGATAAGTTAAGTATGACTGGCTGCTGGATTCTGATAAGGTAATTGATTGACTGGCATGCTGGATACTGATAAAGTTAAGTGAATTGACCGGCTTGCTGGTATTAACTGATAAGTAAGTGATTGCCCGCTGCTGATTACTGGTAGGTAAGTATTGACCGGCGCTGATTACTGATAAGGTAATTTATGACCCGATTTATAAACCGGGTGGAAACAAAGAAGTTTTCAGGCTATTGTTCAAGGCCTGAAAACTCGATTTATACTCAAGTATAATAATATTAAAAATCTAAAATATACTTATAAATCTGACCCAGAATAAACAACAGATATTCCAAATGTAAAACAAAAGATCCCTTCTGTGCAAATGTAACTTGATACCAGTAAAGTTGCAGAATGTTGAAAACCGACAGATGTTTGCATAACAGAGGACAGCTAAGACAACGGTTTGGGAGACCAGAATATTGTTTGAAAACCATGGTGAACTTCTCATTTTCAGACTGACCCGATATCTTCCTTACCTGACCTGCATTTATGTTACAACAGGACCGTGATGTTATAAATAGCTTCCCCGCAGGTCAGAGAGGTTGGGGAATCTTCTGAGGAGCTGAAACGTTCCGAACGCCCTTGCAGATCCATCTACAACCTATGGGACACGGTAGGTCGACATAACTAAACTCAATGTAGGCAAAATTGACGAAAAACCATAACCTCTAGGCTCAATTTTTTCATCTTGAACCAACCCTTGCCTTAGCTAGCAAATTGACAAAAGTGACCACTATCCTACAGATTGGTTGCTGTTTGGTAGGACCCGCAACTTGATCGGCGATGAGGTTCCCATATTCTTTGTCCTGATCCGACTATTGTGTAGCTGGAAATCCTGGCCTCTACAAAATCCATCCATTTTTTTGTTGGTTCTACGACCGATTACCAGTCTATTTGTTGGGCCGGTCTGGTGGATGGTGTGGTACCCATTCTTATGTTCTGTCCAAACAGGAAGGCCATACACATACAATAGATTACTACTATCTAGTGTACCCTTTTTCAGGCCTATTCGTCAACAACAAAAACCACAAGAGCTGGTTACGCTATATGTGCCGAGGCTCCTCTTAGAGATGTAACAATGTTCTGATGGTAATTTGCTTATGTTTAATTAAGCTGATTTCATGTTTGAAGGCCCCAAGAGAGCATGGCTCCACTGCTTTCTTCAAACTGATTGATGTGACCCGACAAGTAGCCCCAGCTCTGTCCCGAGTTATAGCAGACCAAATGTTTTGTGATGGGTTTGGCAATTAGTTTAAGGGATTTTCTTTATCCCCATAAATATATATTTTATTTATGTATCATGTCTCACTTACTGTGACACGTTTTCTGTGCACTTCCCATCAATCAACCAGTGGCAAAATGTCCCACTTTCCTCTAAGTGGATTTTTTCATTTTTTTGACTTTGACAGCCCCGTGGATCACGTAGACTCGAAGTCAAGACAATTAATTGTTAATTCCATTGCTACATCTTTGTTCATAGCCGATCATTGTAAATCAGAATTAATAACACATAATATTTACCTCTATTTTAGTCAGAGAGTCTGAAATTCATCTTGAACATTACCCGCCATGGCCCCGCCATTACGTTCCGAGCCCCCTGTACGTCTTTCCCATGTAGAACCTAAGTGTATGAGATTGTATAATGGCAATAAGCTAGTGTTAACATAGGACAACTGTTCCGTTCAAGGTATGAATGGGTTGGAATCAGTCGTCATACCTACATAACCACTAGGTCACATATATTGTAGAAACCCAGCATTTCCAGCTTGGCATTTCTAATCACCCTTCTTTTCCCTAAGGTCTCTTCTCTACTGTTTGGGGGGCATCATCCCATTTTTTCAATACTGACTCCTCTGTTACTATCTTTTGCTCATGTATCCACTTATTTCCTCTAGATTGTCTCTCACAGATTTGTTGTTACTTGATGAACACACTTCTTATAACAGAAGGCCAAATCTCGCAGTCTCATCTATATGAATAGCATTGCCTCACAAATCTCACGAATCTTACTCTCCCATGGTTCGCCCAGAGTAAAGGGATGGAGATATGGAAAAATGTCGCTTTATGTCCTATGGCCTAATGCATGTTTCCAGACCTGCTGCGGCTTAAATAAAGCATACAGCCTATTGTATATAGTCAATCATCCGACCTGCAGACATACATGGTTTCGATCTTGTTTATTAAGCTAGCGTTCCTGGACCCATCATCAAGAAAACGGGACATAAAGGAGTATTTGGCATATCGCCGGCCCCTTACTCTGTGGAACCTGGGAGTAAAAAAATTACTTCTTGGATTCTTAGATTTTGTGGGCAGTGCTATTCATATACATGAGACGTAAGATGCCTTCTTGTTATAAGGAGTTTCTCTATGTTTAATGCTCAGTGGAGGACTTGATCCTTTTGGGCCCCCTTCTCTGCTCCCTAGCTTTCTTTCTAGCTGCCTGTCCCCTCTGATGAAGAGTTGAAAGCAAGACTAACAAATATATGTGGGTCACACATGTGATTTCCATTAACTTCCATCCTATAAGTGGTTAAGTTGAATACGCATGTCCTAGTTAATACATAGTGTATCCAAGAGCTTATTCCCATAGTCCTTCATTCCTCTGGTAACATTATCCTATTCAATATCTTTAAGGCTTGCGTCATTCAAGTTACCGTCTGACCAGGAGTTCATTCTAAAGCAAAAAGAGACAGCAAGAAAGAGCATGGTCCTTACCTGGCAGTTATAAATCCACAGAAATTAGTGTCATCTGTTGTAAAAATATTGGCTGGCTGTCTGCCAGTAGAACTTCACAACTGGCCCAGTAACTGCCAAGGAGAAACACAAAGCATTGTCAACCATTGAATTATAAGATCCTTGGTTATTCTCTTAACTCGAAATCCTTGAGATTGTGCTTAGTTTGGTTATCAGCTCTCCATAACCACCGACACTTGCTTTTATGCATGTCAGGGACTCCTAATGAATCTTGGATTAAACAGGTTGGTTGTTACCACACAAGGCACTAATTCGGTCATGTGGTCAACCGGCGAAAATTGGTAAACCACCCCCCCAAAAACTTTACCATATTCTTTGCATTCAAACTCTGTACTGAACCTTTCTTGAGGTGCCATTTGAATCTGGCACGATTTGCCCATTCCTGAAAGGGAACAAAAAAAGATTAATGAGAGAATTAGTACAGGTCATGCCCCAGCCTCCCTTGAACCTATGGGTCCGCAATGCAAAGGACTTTGCTCACCCATGGAACCCTTTGGTAATTCATTATCTTAAACAAGCTAAAATAGTTCATGTCAACCATTAGAAGTCTTTTTAAATTTAAATTTAGAGTTTAATGATTTGTATAATCAAGGATTAGTACGAGCGTGAGGTAGGGTATGCCTTATCCCTACCACCTTCTCATTAGGTTGGCGCCACATTGAGTCGATTCATTGACTGATGCAGCTCATCTAATGGATCGATTGTAATTACCAAGCGATGGTTTCGGCCATAAATCCATAATGTGATTCCCGTGTCGTGCTCTGGTCGTTTTTGTCTATGAGTGTTGTTGTTCCGTATCATATACCCACATCAATGCAATGTTTCCAAGTAGTGGACACAAACACTGACTCACTTTGCAATCTCACGGCATGATTGACGCGAGTGGGATACGATGCACTTTTTATCTGAAAGTGCGTGGGTTTTGCCACTACAATGTGGTTTACCTGGGTTCTGTAAGCAGAGTAGCGGTTACAGATGCATAATGACCCTGTTGTACCGGGCTTGTTTAATTTAAATGTATTACAATTCTAGAAATCTAATTATTGCACCATAGGCCAACTAGACCACAAAGCCCCTAGCTTACCTACCAGACTCTACGCCTGCCAAACCAACTTACTTACCCTAACCTTCTAGCTAACTTATCCCCATTATTAATGAGCTCTGTATAGTTAGACCTTTCTAGGAGGATCCAACTCGTAAACTATCATCTGCTTGAGTAAGCCTTTTCACAAGGAGAAGGTTGGCAAAGGGCTTCAGGTTACTAACTGATTCGGATCTGGGTTACCTATGGTAACAGAAATGGTCATCAACAAAATATACCTGAACCTTATACATATGATACCCCATCATTATCCCTTTTCAGGACTGGAGCCATTAGTCCAATTGGTTATGTTACAACAGGGCAAAAGCGCCCATGTTGCCGAGGTCCGTTTATTTCCTCATTGCGTGACATTTTCTGTTATTGTTTGTGTGTGTACTGAACAATTATTACTGATTTGGGGAGGGATATTTAGGATTACAGAATCCCAGTTACGCAAGTGTTCGCTTACTTCTATAAACCTTCCCCCTGTCAATCAACCTTGATCTAAATCCCTCTACTGACTACTCTACTGGCCGTTCAATGTTCACATTACTACACAGAGGACAATGAAAGGCTTTGTTCCGCACCCACCAGAGTGTTCCACACAACCCTTCCTGTTTACCAACCCGCCAGATAAACAACAACGCCTGACCCTTGATATTTGTCATGATTGGTGAATTGCACAGTTCAGTCAGGTTGGTTCAAGTCCCCCCCCCATTTGATTGACAACAAATGACCACAAATCCACGAAACATTCACAATTGCTTCCATTACGATCATGCTAATCCAATCAAAAACTTTATCAAGGGTTCTATTGTCTATTAGAAGGGCTACATAGTTCTTGGTATATTTTTCGATGTTTAACAGAAAAAACTCTATAATGAGATAACACTAAAAGAACAACCAAGGCTCCCTGTAATCCAGGGCAACCCAGGACTGTAGTTGTGTGGGGCCTGAGATCCAAGGAAGGACCAAGTGCCCGCCAACCATATTGGCCCTGATTATACAATCGGTATTTAATGAGGGACTTTCTTCGCCTGGACCCTTGATGGGCTTACAACGGCTGGGCAAATTTTATGCTACTCTACTTCCTAAAAATAACCGTCATATGGTCAGATCCAGGGAACCATTTCCTGCACCTCCACCTCCCTGGTTTATCGTGTCTTTTATCCGCCTGGCCTGGATATGAAACGTTGAGTGTTTTTTTGGTGACAATTATTGGTGTAATTGTGGGATCTTTGATATGAAGTTTGATTGGACCAGATTCCACAGTGTGTATAACAGGTGACCTTCAATCCTCACATTTTATACCTCCCAATGTGACAGTGTGGAACTTCACAGCCTACAGTAGGCCCATTCATCCACTGATCCACCCTCTGGGAGTTGGGACAGTTTGGAAGTTTTACAGGAATGTGGCTATTGTCTAATGGGCAGGTCAAACCTATATTTTTGTGAGTGGTCCTAACATAAATCCACTGTATTCAATCACCAATAAAATACTTACTAATTATCTCTACATCAACTGCGTGCGCCTGTCGGACTGCATTGTGTGTTGGTGATGCAGAGTCGATACAGGACTGTTGAAAGAGATTAAAGACCCATCAGAGGTCATCAAGGATGATAAATATCAATGCACCTGGCAGGTAAGTTACTGATTATTCCAACATATGTTGGTTCGGATTTACCTTAAAGGAACTAAACTGACCACCTTCCGGTTAACCACTCTCATGTGCATGTTGTCATGTCAGGCATTTCTTGTATCCCCTCTTCCTAGCTATACGATTGGTTACAGGTAAAATAATGCATCACTAGGTGGGGTTTTTGCAATACGTTACCCTTAGATCCTGGGATGTACGAGGTCTTGTCAGTTTGTATAAAGAAATATTCCACTTTGAAATGTCAACGAACAATTTTTCTCCAGCTTGCATTTCTCCTATTGGACGGTACAACAACCAAACTGCTTCTTCATGGAGTCTTTTGGGGAAATCATCAATCACCTAAATTCTATTTGACCAATGTTGATTGGTTAACAAGCCCTGTACCTTTACTGGCCTGGCCAGGAGGATAGCGTTTAATATACAAGTGCCCTAGGAAGTATTAACTATGTTCAACCGTTTTGATTCTGAACACATCCTAGCCTGATCCATAGAGGCGGTGCATACCAATTTGTCCCAAAATATCATTGTAACAGGCGTACCTTTATGTTCCCCCACTTGACAGATTACCGTCAGGTTTAATCATCAGTAGTTCTGTCAATGGGTATTGTCTATCTTCCTGCATAGTCGGGGCCCCTCCATCCCCCTTATTAATTTAGTTGCCTTTTTCTGAACTCTTGCGTTGGTCTTTGCATAATTAGAAAACCTAAACACTTGAACACGAGGGATCATATTGTATTCAGCTGTTTGGTTTCAGCTATTTAACACAAGCAGGAATTCATTAGGTTTCTTATCACACTAAATAATTGGTTCTAATTGTGCCCCCAACCATCAGATGTTTAGCTTCAAATGTTACTAACGATCTGATTGGTTGGGCACAGTTCGCACTATTTTTAACAAAGACGTTTATTGATCTCCTGTAGTCCTATAACTGTGTCGACTAAATAAGTGCACAATGGCTGACTCACCAAATGATTATAACGGTACCACACAGCAAACAAGAAGGCTTCGGATTAACTTGGTAATTGGCAGCCAATACGGATCCCGGTCTTTAAAAGTTAAAAAATCTACAATGGTGCCCCCCCCCACACACCCACTCAGTGCGCTAGAACTAGGTTGGTATACATTCCTTCCATTATGGCCCTTTTGTATATGGGATTTCCAAACTGCACCGCATATCCATGAGGCCTACACTGCCTGTAAAGAGGGAGGATTCTGTTCTCCCTGAATCTATTCCCCTCTTTATACCAGACAAGAGCAGGCTAAAACAGGAGGCTAAACGTCATTTTATTGTAACATCTTAAAGGATTAGTTCACTTGAAAAGTGAACATTCCTTTAGGGCTAGGCACACTAAGCATTTTCACTCCTTTGCACACAACCGAATTTTTCGCTTGCGATTTTTGGTTATAATGGAATTGTGGGAATGCAAAAATTCTTTGCCATTCCAATGTGAAAGCATTGGTTTTGTCCTTTTCAGGTTTTGCTTTCGCTGTTTTTTGTGCAACTCGCATGCATTTCCATAAAAAAAAATAGCAAAAGCGTCACATGTACTGTGTGCTCGATTCTGGTGCGTTGTATTGTGGCTTCAGCCTTAATTTATTGATTGAAGCCCAGGAGGTGAAAGGAGCTATCTTACCTCCCATTCCTTCATCTTCAATTAATGGAGCCGGAAGCCAGGGACACAGGTAAGGATACTTACCTTTCACTGGGGACCCCCACCGCTGTCAAAGAAGAAAATCTCCTCCGACCGCTTTCCTGTTTTAATCTACTCATCGTGCGCATTCACGATATGCACGCTGAGACGGTTAATGACAAGAAGCTGTCGGGTTTTCTTCTCTGCAGCGGTGGAACTCATTCATTAAGGTCATAGTCCCGAAGGCTCACCTGACACGTTTCGTTGCCCTAGAGCCCTTTATCATAGGTGAGTAAGACTCGTGAAATGAGGGCTTTCTTAATACAGACAGTACTAAAAGAAGCACCACCATACTGAAAAGATCGCAACAGAGAGAGAAAGGCGATAGAATAACCTGTACCTATCGGGACACTATGGACCATAAGTGTTGCCCACACATATAGAAAAGTAACCAATAAAACAATACAATCCTGAGATGTTAATCCTAGAAATCATTTTAAATCACAGCATTTTACAGGGCCAAGAACTCTTACTGGGATCTTATCTTGCCTGCACACTTTCTATCTCTGCAACATTAAGAGATCAGCATAGAAAAGAAAGGCAGGTAGGGGGAAGGAGTGTGTAAGCAGAGCAGTGTCCATCTCAGGCTGTGCAGAACTTATAAGTGTCGAGACACTACAGGAGTGCAGTGAGTAAGGAGGGTGGGGGCATTAGGATCCTCACTAACATTACTAATTTAATGACAAAGCAAGCACAGATAGATATTCGGTACCACCATTTTAACTTCTCTCCTTCCCACCATTGTAAGTTTCACAAAAGGGTAAAGTTTGAGTGAGTATAGTGAGCTTTAATACTACTAATATTTTGGCTGCACCTTACCTTTATATTTCGGACTAAGCGGGTTATTCAATAAAAGTTCCCTTAATCGTTAAAATGGTTCTCTATTTTTGTCCCAACCATCAGATCTTATTTAACTTTAAAGCTACATCTGATATGGTTGGGGCACTTTTATTGAATCTCCCCGGGTAATCGTTTAAATGTTTGGCTAATTTTTGCCCCAACCAATCAATGTTTAGTTTCAATGTAAATAAGATCTGATTGTTGGGGCAAAATTAGCACCATGTTTTAAAAGATAAGAACTTTTTATTGAATCCCCTACGTTTGTATTCCCCTCTTGTTGAACGATCGGGACAAACTCCGTCAGCCGGTGGTGTACCCAGCTTAGTGATAGACTTTTAGCTACAGGGTATTTCATGACATCTTGGAACAAGCCTTCCCCAAATGTTCTTCACGAAATGTCTTATCTATAGTTGGAAAAACATCCACGGTGGGCCCTGAACCATGTCTGTGGCTAATTGTGATTCGGTGCTTTTTTTTTTTTGGGTTGGTATCCAGCACCTTTTCATGTCTGTATTCATTGTACTTAATCTGTCCCCTCTTAGCTTACAATGAATGCAATATTCGTCCCGACCGACCGACCTTCCGTGTGTCCGCGTCAGTACAAATCATTGATGGAGGGCTTTTTTTGCTCCGCTATGATCGAGACATTCGGTCTTCTAATCGGACAAAGAACAGTCAGAAAATCACACTGATCGTGTGGATCCCCTCTTGGACACACGATCGATCGCGGTGCGTTTGCCGCAATTGAAAAGTCCTTACTACCTGGCCGAAAGCCTCGAATGGTCGGGTCAGAGGAAAGCGTGTATAGTGTTCCTAGCTTTTATACTTTACTCCTTAGAATGTTTTAGCTTGGTTAGTGGGATTACCTACTGGAAGTGTCTCACTTTATATACAAGACAATATCTTTGCTAAGCTCTAGCGTTGGCTGTTTCTTGTCCCCTGGCATTGTTTTGCCACAGCTAAAGCTGGGTACTCCCTTCTATGCTAAAGGGAAGATCCAAAGGAGCACCCCTTTAACGCTAAAGTGAGTAGAGCAAACCGCGTGTTCCAGGCCTTGGTCGTAGTAAGTGCACTGACTAAAGTATAGGGAGTTTGGCACAACACCACAGCAATTTTCCTCAGCAGTGTTTTTACACGAAGGTTGTAACTTGCCTTTAACCTTGGATATTCGCTTGACCCCATTGATAATTGTCATCCTTCACTTTCCTTTATTTTCGGCTTTCTCCAGGTAATTATTGTTGCCGTGAAGGGATACTGTGGGCTTTTTCCAAGAGACGTTTCTTTCCGGGAAGTCACGTATAAGGGATTTCATCATATAGAACCGTCTGTTGTGATCCGAAAAAACAAAAAAAACAACCCCCCCAAAAAACAAAAAAATGTTTCCGGGGGTTGCCACATGCAGACGCTGGGGTGATTAATATGCATCTGGGGTTGGAAAGATAAAACAGGAACCTATTAAACTTGGGTCGGAGTGTTTTGGTAACTCTTCTGGCTGGTGCCATGGAATCCCGTTAATTTTGGGGGGTTGGGGCCTGCGAATTGCAGCACAAGTATTGATCGTGTCGGCTGGGATACACTCATTGGGTTATAACGTAACATGAGTTTAGTTTTCACCCCTTAAAGCAAAAAGTGTATTTACTATGGTTCTCTACAGAGACCAAGGCTTGGGTAACACACCAGCAGATATTCCGACTGACTGATGGAGTGCCGCGTGGCATTGGCGGTAATACGCATGTGTGGAGCGAATCGAGCTTGGTCGCTACCGTTTGTCCGCTCGGGTCCGTTTGTAATCCACAGCTGATTGTGCGTTCCCTAATGGGACACTGTCAGCCCCTATTGCCATTTGAGTTGGTTGCCAAAATACAGCGCATCTTATTTACAATAAGCCTAATGACAACTAGAATATACATTTAAAATATTTGTGTAATGTTCCCTTTAAAGAACGCACAGGCGATTTTGGGCACTGAGTCCGACCCATACATTGTGCAACGAATGGGCGTTTCTCTTCCCGCCTGGCAGATGATTCGGCGATGCGCCCCCGACCGAACACACACGGTTGATTCTCGGACACAGCACGTTGGTTGGCCCATTTATTGGCGTCGGGCTCAGTGCCAAAATTGGCCGTGTGTATGACCTTTAGCCTCAAACTGTACTGCACTGACCTTCACAGGGGTTTGTGGAAGGGGTATGTCTTTATGGTAATAAATATTTTTTTTTAATAATTAGTTTCGGGGCTCCGAGGCAGAGAAATGTATTTTTGTACCATGTTCCCCGTTAATTTGTACAGATTGACCGACTTATTCTTCTATTTTAATAAACATTGAAATCCAGATATTCACCATATAACATTTAAATCACACCCTAATACAGAGTAGCTAAACTACATTACCACCCAGAGCCCCCTGCTAATCTAAAACATAACAAACACTATCTCCCTTCTTTGTAAGATCTAGCCTTGCCCAATGTCATCTTCACAGTATCAAACTACTGGCTAAGGTTCCAGCCTTTTACTTACGGTTTCCTTCTGAGCCCAGCCGACATGACAGCAGTTGCCAGCACGGACAGACATGCAGCAGTACACTGCATGGTGCACTCTGAAACCACCTTTTGGTTCTGTGGGGTGGGAAGGGGTATATGTGGGATAATACCCACAGCAAACAATCACAGTACTCAGTAACTGGGCATCACCAACCTTGCAGAGGGGGAAGTACAGCTTGTGCAGACACAGGTTGCGACAACAGAGCCCAGGGGCTCCCTAACTTAGTCCAACCCCAACACGTACAAACCGAGTGTACTATAACCTCGCTAACTCCACCCCTGTGTGAGTTACATCTACACAAACACCAGCATCACAGCTGTAGCATTAAACTAATAATGGGACCGTTTTCATTCACTGCCACCGTACATGGTAGGATAGTAACGAATAAAATAGAATTTCCCATATTGTACAACGGATCATCTCAGAGGCAGAGTTCTTTAGTTCCGCTTAACAATACACAATCAAGAAATAAATTGCGGAAATCTACAGATCATAACCCAACACAGCCCGAGTAGAACAAAATGTGAAGAAAGTAGAGTTACCGACCCTCAAATTCGCGTTCTTCTGCCAAGCAGCATCCTTGGTAACATCTTATGTCCGTGCAGATGGTAATAGAGCCTCTCAATGGGTTTCACCATTCTTATACCGTAGAACGATGTAACCAATCCCACACCCACACCCAATTATAAATAAGGTGTGGGCTGAGCTAACCTCTCCAGGTGGTCTCCCTCCCAACACCCCACAATTTTGTTATCATTGCAAAACCCCGTATTGCGGCGGGGAAACGCACCATAACACACAACTTTATAAATTCATATCCAGGGCGGTTAGTGATTCATAGATACCAATAGGTAGGTTACTGTTTATTAATCCTAAACAACCAAAACTGTCTCTCTCGCCACACCGAGCCATAAACAGTTTCCGAACTGTGGTTACAGAAAGGAGATAGAAATCCCACACTGTTGTTTGGTCCTCTAGCATGGAATGTACATTGTAAGGAATTGGACATACATTGATCTGAATTGGAAATATTGCACTCTACATTGGTGATTAAATTGGAAAGGAATTGGACAGAAAATTGGAATGAATTGGAAATGATTGGATATACATTGGATATAAATTGAAAGGAATTGGACATAAATTGGATTGAATTGGCAATGAATTGGATGTACATTGGATATCAATTGGCAAGGAATTTGACATATGTTCTGATTGAAATGATTGTATATCCTTGGATACTATTGGAAAGGAATTGACATAATTGCAATAATTGGAAATAATTGGCAATGATTGGATATACATGGATATACATTGGGAAAGGAATTAGACATAAATTGTAATTGAATTGTGATTTTACCATTTGGATCTGATTAGAAATGAATTGGACATCATTGGAATAATAGACTTGGAAATGAATTGGAATATACTGGATATGATTGATATAATTGGCTTAAAATTAGAATGACTGGACATCCATTTGGGATATGATTGGTAAACATTGGATAGAATTTGAAATACATTGGCCTAAATTGGATTTGAATTGGAAATGATTCGGATATACAATTTGATTATGAATGGATATACTTGAATAAATAGAATGAATTGGACAAATTGGATAGACTTGATAACATGGATTATGAATTGGAAAATAATTAGATATGAATTGGATCCTGAATAGATCTCAACTGGGCTATGAATTGGAATTAACTGGATATACATTCGATATTAATTGGATATACATTAGATATGAATGGATATATATCACTGGGCAATATATGGCAAAATATAATCTGGCAAATATGACGTTAAATGTCACGCTAACCGGTTTCGTTCCAATTAGCACGACTTTACCCATATTAGCGCGGAAATGCGCGGGTTAGGCAAACATCACCGCGCTCCGAACCGCTCGATAGTAATATATATATTTTAGCCCTGGATTTTCATGCCAGCGATAGCCATGCTGGCTTCCTCCACCAATTAGGGATTGTGTTGCTGGGAAATATGTTTCCGTTTCATACTGTTTACTCCCTCTGCTCCAACACTGTAGTTTACGAGTTGGAAGGTTTTTCAATTCATTGTACTAACGGAGCAGACTGTTTACCCTCTTGCTGACCAGTTCTGAACAGGCAGACTTGTTACCCTCTTGCTGACCAGTTACTGAACAGGGCATACTTTGTTACTCCTCCCGGATGACCAGTTACGAACGTGCAGACCTTGTTTAACCCTCCATGCTGACCCGTAGAGGATGTCTTTGGTTCTAATGAACCCATTTTCAGTCCCGATCAAATCCGGCGGTTTTCGAAGTCCCGACGAAACTTTCGGAACTCCCGGGATTTTTCGAAACCTCGATTTTTCTAGTTTTCGATTTTTTTATGTTAAATTGCCGTTCGTAACCCTCGAAAGTATGGATCGTTTCGTAACCCTCGAAACTTGTATCGTCGGTTGGGGATCGATTTCGGTACCCTCGAAAACTTGTATCGTAGGGTGGGGATCGATGTCGGTAACCCTCGATAATTGTACGAATCCTGTAAACCCTCGACTCGTAAGTTCCATCAACCCTCGAAAGTACGATCGATGCGCTAACCCTCGATGTAACAAGCTGATTTCGGTTAAAAACCTCGTATTTGTGATATCGGTAACCCTCGAAAGACTGTTCGATTTCGGTAACCCTCGAAAATAGCCTGCGAAACCTCGAAAATAAGCCCGAGCATGAAGGAAGATATATTTAAATGAGTGTTACTTTATTTATAGTTCCCCAGACCACCCCAGGTCACTGTGTTATTTTACAGTAACCACTTTTCCTATTTCACCCTTCAAATTGATAAGACTTTTAAATTTTTTTCTCCCATAGACGTCTATGGGTCCGTTTTTCGGATTCTCGGATTTTCGATTTTGTCGAAGAATTCGCAAATTCCGAAACGGGGACCGAAACTCTCAGTTTCGAACATCTCACTGACCGTTACTGAAACATACAGACTTGTTTACCCTCCTGCTTGACCAGTCTCTAAACAATTTGTTTATTTCTGGCCAACACAACTTGTTAAAAGGTGCTGGTCTTGTCTACTGATCCATTAACAAACCCGCAGTGAGGCTTGGTAACAACACAAAGGGACCTATATTTCCCAAGCAAACCGCATGCTACTAGCGAGTTCCCCATTTGGAAACCGCACAATCAATCGGAATTTATCACACGTCCGATCGTCCAATCTGAAATGACGTACGATCGAGGTCGGTCACAGCCGGCCGCCCCACACCAGCATATATTTTGCCGACCAACCGCTGCAGTGAATCTTTTGGTCGTCCGAAATATCTGCCTGGTGTGTACCCACCTCAAACAGAAGGTCAGATCTGTGTCTCTTTTAAAGTTGGTATTTTTAAAGGGCAAGTACAGAAATGTTAATCAAAACCCCCCCCAAACCTGGTTTTCGCATATCAAATTGTTACAAAATGCCCTAAGGTAACTGTATGTAACCTGGTCCCTCACCACTGAGGCACTGGCCACTGATCCTGTTCCGAGCAAAACAGGATTAGGGGTTTCTAGTATATATAGTACAGTATGTAATTGTATAGTATAAGGTACATACAGTACATTATAGTACATTATGTACAACGTACAGTACAGTGTAGTACCGTTGTAGTATAGTATATTACAGTACGTCTAGTACATGTCCAGTCAGTCATAGTAACATTACATATAGTATAGTCACAGTACAGTGTATACCAGTATAGTTGTAATATTTACAGTCAGTAATAGTACAGTACGTGAAGACGCTATGTATAGTCAGAGTCAGTACAGTATAGTACATTCCAGTATAAAGTAAATACGTACAGTATAAGTACCGTATAATAAATCAATAAGTACAGTATAGTACGTAATAGTATTGTATTGTACCAGTACAGTACAGTACAGTAAGTATAGTACATTACAGTAAGTACAGTTAATACAGTATAATAAAGTACAGTATAGTAACAGTACCGTGTGTCCGTAGAGTATAGTACATACGTGTAGTACAGTATAAGTACGGTATAGTATAGTACAGTATAGTACATGTAGTCAGTAATAGTACAGTAACATTATAGTACAGTGTATCAACATTATAGTAATCGTATAGTATAGTATAGTATAGTCTAGTCTATACAGCTATAGTACAGTGTAGGACAGTAAGTACAGTATACCTAAAGTACAGTCAGCAAGTAACAGTGTCGTACAGTATAGTATGTACAGTATAGTACAGTTAGTACATTATAGTCCAGTATAGTATAGTAGCCGTCTAATATAGTATTTTACGGTGTAGTACAGTATAGTACAGGTATAGTAGATTACAAGCCTAGTACATGTGTAGTACTTATAAGTCTAAGTTATCTTACAGTTATAATCAAGACAGTATAGTAAGTACAGTATAGTACATGTAGTACAGTATAGTATAGTTACAGTTATAGTGAGAAACACAGTAACTTGCCTCTACGGGTTTTTTTCTCTTCAGATTACCTGGTCTTAACTAATAACCGCTCTCTACCTCCCTTCGACTCACTAACCGCTCTCTCACTCGTTCGTTCTCATTGAAGTTGGGAATTGGACTTTTGCCCCCACTTGGGAGAGTGTACATTTTTTTACCTATTAGTACAGTAAATAGTACAGTTACAGGTAATAGTACAGTACAGTATAGTACAGTATAGTACAGTACAGTACAGTACAGTATAAACAGTATAATAAGTTATAATACGTCAGGTACAGTATAGTCAGTATATAAGTATAACGTAAAGTAAATAAGCTATACTAAATTACAGTACGTATAAGTCCCGTAATAGTAAAGTATAATACCGTACAGTAAAATAAAGTATAATTAAAGTACAGGTACAGTATAGTACCAGTACGGTAAAGTATAGTACTGTTTTATTTGATAGTACGTTTATAACAGTACCGTATAGTACAGTATAGTACAGTTTAGTACAGTACCGTACCGTACAGTGTATATAAGTATAAGTCAGTACAGTATAGTAACATTACAGTATAGTATGTACAGTAATGTACAGTAATCCTACAGTTTTTAATCAGTACAGATAGTACAGTGTAGTACAGTACGAGTACAGTATATTATAGTATTAGTATAGTACCGTACAGTATAGTATAAGTATAGGTATAGGAAGTACAGTACAGTATAGTCCATTACAGTAGTATAGTAACAGTATAGTACAGTATATATAACAGTGTACTACAGTTACAGTATAGTACAGTGGATACAGTACATACAGTATATTAGTATAGTATCGTAAGTAACAGTACAGTATAGTACATTACAGTATAGTATAGTACAGTATAGTAACAGTATAGTACAGTTTTAATAATAATTACATATAGTACAGTGTAGTAACAGTAATAGTATAGTACAGTATAATAAAGTAGAATCAGTACCGTAAAATAAAGTATAATAACGCCCAGTACACATTATAGTACAGTACGTATAGTCTAGTATATATTACCAATATAGTACAGTTATTACAGTATAGTGCAGTACGTTAATAGTAAGTACTTTTAGTAGAGTATGGTATAGTACCAAGTACAGGCTGCGTGTAGCTCCCGTATAGTACGTATAATACATTACAGTATATGATAGTACTAGTAATGGTACCCAGTAATCATAAAGTACGAGCAGGAGACTGTAAAAGTACAGTACATGTATAGTACAGGGAGTACAGTCTAGTAAGTTAGTAAAGTTCAATAAATACAGTGTAGTACAGTAATTGTTACACGTATTGACCGTATAGTACAGAGGAGTACAGTATAGTTAGTATCAGTATAGTACACAGTGTATACAATATAAGTAATAGTACAGTATAATACAGTACAGTACGATAGTACAGTATAGACAGTGTAAGTACAGTATGTCTAGTCTATTCGTTGTAGTACAGTATAGGTATAGTACGTATATAGAGAAACCAAAGTAGACTGGCCGCCAAAGTGTTTGTTCTCTTCAGTACTTTCCATTCCCTTTGGGAAGTTATGGGAATTGGACTTTTTGCAACCCACTTGGGATAGTTGTACATATTTTCCCTTTAGTACAGTATCGTAACAGTAACATATAGTACAGTACAGTATAGTACCGTAAATAGTATAGTATAGTACAGTATAGTACCAGTACAGTATATAAGAAGTATAGTACGTACACGTATAGTACAGTCATATTATAGTATGTATAGTATACGTACAGTATATTTACAGTACCATTACTGTATAATATAGTATAGACCCCAGTACAGTTTAGTATAGTAATATGTATAATATAGTATAGTAAGTACATATAGTATAGTATATGTATCGTATAGTATAGTATAGTATAGTTAGTATTTGAGGTTGAATACAAGACATACGTCTCATCCAGGTCCAACCCATCTAGCAATATCCCTCATTTCCTGCCTATGCTGATCCCGAAGGAAGGCAAAAACCCACCAACTTATGAGGGGCAAAATTCCTTCCTGACTCCAGTGGGCCAATCCGGAAATTTCCATGGATCAACTGTTCTCTGCCTCGTGACAGCCTACGCTTCTTCCTTGTCGCAGCCTTCAGGGATTGGGCATGACACCATGTTGCGCCTTAACTGACGTCCTCAACCAGAAGTGGTTTGAGAGATGGTCAGATAAGGAACTTCAGGGTGCTCCTTGAAACATGTAGATAATGCCAAAACCTCTGTTGGGGGGGGGTATTTTAACTTTCTAGTAACTTTCTTTAGGCTGGAACTGGCCTTTATTGATTAGATATTCTAAGCAGGGCGCAAAAGGGAGGTATGATCCGTACAACATATTCTTCAACAATGGTTAAGGTTTTTGAAAATTGTGCTTACAATTGTATATCCAAGTTACACATAACTTTAGTCAAGTGCAATTTGTACAAATACATCAAAAAAAAAACAATATACCCATAACGCGTTTGTACAGTGGGTACATACATCATACATACATACATACTATACTACAGACTTACCTTTATTAGGGATCTTTTGCATTGCATCGATGTAACGTATCCTGATGATGGTCCATATGTGCTGAACACATAAACCACTTTAATAATGTTGTGGAAAAGGTCCATATACATAGCTTCTTACACCCAAGGAACAAACAACAAACATAAAACAGGTCCACTCAGGTGGGAAGCTTTACATTTTCTTCCGCAGGGCAACATATCAAAGTGCCAATCACGTCACCGACACTGGAAGATATTAAAAATGGACATTATTACGTTGTCAAGGGCAACTGCAGCAGACCCACTTATTATTGGTCTGGCGCATATTTGTACATGTATAGAAAGTTGGCTGATGGCTATGGATGCAGAGTGTAGTTTGGAAGTGTTAACCATGTGAATCGTTCGCAGGGGGATCCGAGATAGATTGTCACATTGGGGGGCTGCTAGTGGCAGAGGAAATTCCTGTTGATACTTGTAAGGTGGATGCATTTGTTGGGACCTTAAAATCCTTTGTGCTGCTTAGACTATAAAGGGGCTCTCTGTTAAGTGATCCTCCCTATTGGAAGAAGGGATCTTGGGAGTTTTTGTGGATTCCACAACTTAAAGGAAGCAAGCAGTGCCCGGGCGGCAACAGCCAGAGCAGCAATGGTCATTGTCTTGTATAAAGCAGAGGAAATAATTCAAGGGAGAAAATGTCATTCTCTCCTCTTTACAAAGCATTGGTAAGGCCTCATTTGGAATATGCAGTGCAATTTGGAAATCCTGTGTACAAAACGACACTTTGGAAATTGAAAGGGTTCAGATAAGGCAAACTAAATAGGATAAAGGGTGTAAGAAGTCATGTTTCTTTACATGTATTAATGTATAATATTTTAATATCATTTCCATATGCCAAAGATCCCCTTGACAATGTATGTTGTATAAGACCATAGAACTAACATTCTCTAATTCAACAGCGGAACACCTGTAGTCTGTTAGACATACATCTATGGAAGGCAGGAGACTGCATTCCATGATCTCGTTTATACACAGTGGGAATTATGCTGGTTCCTGACTGGGCACATATATAATATATAACAAAGGTGCCGTTTTGATTTCATACTGTGTAGGTTTTTTGAGAGATCGAATGCCAGGAGGATGTCGGGAAATGAATCTTAGCTAGGGTAGAGTTGAGTAAAAGGGGAATCTATTTTTGGAATAGAAATAAGGCTAACTTTGGGACTTGAGGGAAGCTCTTATGGACCAAAGGGCGGTGTCTTTAGACGACTGAGAGACCGGGCACCGGTCGGAAGCCATGCAGGAAGGATGCCATGTGGTGATCTGTTGGGATATACAGGCCAAAAAAAGATCAGCTCCCATGTTGTATGGTAAACAAATGTAGCCTACATGGCATCATTTATAATGTTGTATATTGTCATATATATTGTGTTATAGCGTGGGGATATGATAACTGTGTATACAATTACTTATCCGGGGCATCCAATAAACTATCTGGGGCATTGGTTTCACCCAATAGAACATGACAGATGACACGAGGACATCCTTAAAACTTGAAGAAAAGGTTTTAGGCTCAGTTGGGAAAGGGTTTTTTCACTGTGAGAACGGTAAGCTATGGAACTGTCTTCAGTTGACGTTGTTATGGGCAGGTTCATGGTCGTTTATAACAAGCTGGATTGAGTTGCTGTAAACAAGGATGTTACAATTTACGGTATTTCCCATACATAAGTAGAGTTGGGAAAGGGTTGTCACTGTTGATAACGGTAACGCTATGGAACTGTCTTCCAGTGGCCGGTGTTTTATTGCAGGTTCATGGGTCAGTTAATAAAAAGCTGGATGAGTTTCTCTTTTTTCTACAAACAATGAATGTTACAAGTTATGGGATTGATACATAAAGTAGAGTTTGGGAAAGGTTTTTTCACTGGAGAACGGTCAAAGCCTATGGAACTTTCTTCCTGGACGTTGTTTGGGCAGTTTCATTGGTCATTTAAATAAAAAGCTGGATGAGTTCTACAAACAAGATGTTCAAGTTACTGGTATTGATCATAAAGTGAGGTTGGGAAAGCGGTTGGTTCACTGTGATAAACGGTAAAGCTATGAACTGTCTTCAGTGGACTTTGTTATGGCAGTTTCATTGGTCAGTTTAATAAAAAGCTGGATGAGTTTTCTGCAAACAAGGAATGTTACATTACTGGTATTGGACTACATAAAGTCAGTTGGAAAAGGGTTTGGTCACGGTGGAGAACGGTTAAAAGCTATGGCCCTGTCTTCGCCGTGGACGTTTGTAATGGCAGGTTCATTGGTCAGTTTAATAAAAAGCTGGAGAGTTTCTACAACCGGAATGTTTACAAGTTTACTGGTATTGATACATCAGTGAGTTGGAAGGGTTTCTCACTGTGAGAACGGTAACAGCTATGGAACGTCTTCCAGTGGACGTTGTTATGGCAGGTTCATTGGTCAGTTTAATAAAAGCTGGATGAGTTTCTGCAAACAATGATGTTACGTTCCTGGTATTGAATACATAAAGTAGAGTTTGGCAGGGTTTGTCACTGTGAGAACGTAAGCTATGGAACTGTCTTCCAGTGGAACGTTGTTATGGCAGTTTCATTGGTCAGTTTAATAAACGCTGGATGATTTCTCCAAACAAGGAAATGTTAACAATTTACTTTATTGATACATAATAGAGTTGGGAAAGGCGGTTTGTCACTGTGCGAACGGTAAAAGCTATGGACTGTCCTCCAGTGGACTTGTTATGGCGGTTATTGGCAGTTTACTAAAAGCCTGGATGAGTTCCTACAAACAGGAATGTTTTTCAAGTTACTGGTATTGATAACATAAGTAGCAGTTGATCCAGGGAATTTCCGATTGCCACTTGGAGCATTAGAGATGTAAATGTGGTTTCTATAGAAAACCCAGTTTTGGAATCGAATCTGAGAGTTGTCACAAAGTCCCCGAAACAAAACTTTCGGAACGCCCGAATTTTCCGAACCCGATTTTTTAATTTTGCGATTTTCATCGAAAGTAGACGATTTTTGAAAATAGAAAAATCTAAAGTAGATGATTTTCGAAATTGGAAAAATTGAAAGTAACGGAGTTTCAAAATCAAAAAAACTCGAATTTTCGACCTTCTGAAATTTCAAAATTCGAAAATGGAACGAAACTCAACAGTTTCGACATCTCTAGGAGTCAGGAAGGAATTGCCGTTCCTCTGGTCACCATTTATGGGCAGGAAATGAGGATCATTGCTAGATGGGTTGACTGGTGGACTATGTTCTCTATTCACCTCACAATGCTATCTATACTATACTGTACTGTACTATAACGTACCTGTACCTATACTTACTGTACTATATGTACTGTACTAATACTATACTGTACTATACTACTATACGATATACTATACGTACTATACTATACTATCTATAACTATCATTTTTATCTCATTAAGCTTTTATAATTAATTATCCTTAATCCTCTGTTTCTCCTATTTTATTGTTCCAAGACCATTTCATCATTTTTTTTATTATCACATGTTCCTTATTAACGCCTTGGCATGGTTTTTGTTTATGACCCTGAGACACACTTTATTCTTAATTTATCATTTTTAGTTTATTTTCCCTTTTCCCCTTTCTAGACTTATCAGGTCTTTCTATTGATTATATACACACCTATAATATTACCCCCCCCCCCCTCTTTAGCTCTCTAGTTTCCCCACCCTATTTTTCCACCTATTGATAGGAATAATAATTCCCTCCAAAGTGACTATTCCTTTATGTATTGTGAACCCCGGGAGGTTAAGGAGCTTATGTCTTACCTTCCATTCTTCAATCAATAGCTCTGGTCATGGAACAAAGATCCAGAACTTACCTTTGCATAATCCACACCGTGGCAGCAGTGACAGTCCCCACTGCTTCCTGGTTCTGTACAGCTATAAGTGCGCAATGCGCGATAATATGCGCTGTGTTTGAATGAACAAGGAGTCAGATTTCACTGCACCACGCTGGTTCGCGTCAAAAAGGTCCTGTTTCTTGGATCCACCATTGGAATGCATGGCCCTTTTTTTGCCCTGTTTCTTTTTTACACAAGCATACTAGATAAGTGACTATAATAGATCAGACAACAATGAAACCTACCATGCATCAATTCTAAAGTTTAGAACAAATCCCTTATGTAGTATATATTGCACAGACGATTTATCACAAGTTAAGAAAGTTTCTATTATCTTTTAGACTCCCAGTATATTCCATAATGGCTCCGTCAGTGTGTGTTCCACCAGTGGAACGCAATAGACGTATTTGCCGCTGCACAATTTTGCCACGCGAAACGGTCTATAAGTGCCATGAATGCTTTACTGCCAAAATATGCTGATTTTTCTTGATCCGGGGAACCATATCATTGGTGAAACAAAACGCGTTGACGATGTTTCCTATGTAAGTCTGTCTACCTTGCATTTGCTAATTGTTATCTTTTAAGCAACAGTAACATTTTTTTTAAGTCTTGTGCTATGCGTTCGATAAATGCTTGAAACTTTTGAAGTGGTGAACTCACCAGGTCCATTTTTTGTGACTGTGGCGCATTTAAGAATACAGAAGATGTGGAACTAGCCCCCCCCCCGAACTTGGAATAATTGGAACACACTACAAAAGGAGCCGGCATCCAGACAAGTGTACGCCTTTTATTTCTATGTTTGATTTAATTAGAATTTTATCTTGTTAAAACACCACTGGCCTGATTCCATGCGCCACCAGCTCGCACACAACCATGTGTAAAACATAACCACGCCCATCAATCCCGAAGGTTAATCAGGGCTTTATTTTTATCGGCATGTAAGTAGGTATTTCCCCCAAACCTGTGGCGGGCCGGCCAAAATTCCCCTTCGCCTTGGGGTATTCGGGAAAGATCTAAAATTTCCTCCCTCGGCCGCAGTAGCTCTCTCTACTGGGGTAGTCACCCACGGTCCGGGTACCCAAAATCCCAACCCTTCCCGCTATCTGTTTTTATGCTGTGTATATGATGTGTATATGATGTCTATATGCTGTGTATCTGCGTAGTATATGATGGTATATGCTGTGTTATTCTGTGTATATGCTGTGTATATCTGTGTTGCTGTGTACTAATGGTGTGTAATGGTGTGCATATAGAGTGCATAGCTTGTGTATCTGCTGTTTATATGAGGTGTATAGGTGTGTTATATGGTGGGTAATATGGTTTGATACATGAGGTGTATATGGTGTGTGAATTATGCTGTGTACTAATGCTGTTGTATATGCCTTGTAGATGCTGTGTATCATGCTGTTATATGATGTGTATCTGGTGTGTAATATGGTGTGTATATTCTGTATATGCTATGCTATGCTGTGTATACCCCTGTATCCCTGTGTATATGTCCCGTGTTATCGCTGTGGTATACGCTGTGCATAGGCTGTGTAATACGCCTTGTATATGGCCTTGTATATGATGTGTATACGCTGTGCATCTGCTTGTATACACGTGTATATGGCCGGTTATCACTGCTGTGTATCTGCCTGTGGCATATGCTGTGGTATATGCCGTGTATGTGCGGTGATACGCAGTGTATACGCTTTGTATACACCGGTGTATATGCCGTGTATACGGCTGTGTATATGCTCTGAATCTGCTGTGTATAACCAGGCGGCCGCCAAGGTGTAAATGCTGTGTATATGCTGTTCATCTGCTGTGTAATATGATGTTATATGTGTGTATATTCATGTGTATATGCTTTGTATAGCCTTTGTATATGCGTGTGTATATGGTGGTGCATATAATGGCATATGCTGGTATATGCTGTGTATATGATGTGTATCATGCAGTTAATATGCCGTGTATACGCCGTGTATAGGCTGATGCCGTGCTATGCTGTGTATACACCTGGTATATGATTTGTATATGATGTGTATAACTGGTATATGCCAATGTATCCTCTGTGTATTACGCATGTGCATATGCTGTGTAACCCCATATCTGGCCATTTATATGCTGTTGGCATATGCTGTTATCACCTTGTATACCCGTCGTATATGTTCGTGTTACTCAGTGCATATCCTGTGTATACCCGTGTATATGCTCGTGTCATATGAGTGTATACTCCGTGTTATGCCATGTATAACGCTGTGTATACGCTGTGCCTATGCTTGTGTATACACCATGTATATCCGTGTATAGGCTGGTGCCATATGCTGTGTAGCACCATGTATACCCACGTGTATATGGCGTGTATACGACCTGTGTATACACGCTGTGCATATGCTGTGTATACCGCCTTGTAATGCCGTTCATATGAAGTGTATAACGCTGTGCATATGCTGTGTATACACCGTGTATATGCCGTTTATATGCCTGTGGTATATCTGTGTCATATTGCTGTGTATATGCGTTATACGCTTTGTATACACCGTTGGGGGGTATATGCCGTGTATAACCTGTGTATATGCTCTCATATGCTTGTAATACCCCGTGGTATATTCGTTTGTATATGCTGTGAGATATGCTGTGGTATATGCTGTGTAATATGATGTTTATAGTGATGTGTATCTGATGTGTATGCTCTGTGTATAATGCCGTGTAATATGATGTGTAATACTCTGTGTATAATGATTTGATATAGCTGTGTATATGATGTGTAATATGATGTAATGCTGTGTATACCTGTGTTATATGATTGTATACGCTGTGTCTATTATGTGTATACGCTGTGTATATGATGTGTATATGCCGTGTATATGAATGTGTATATGCCGTGTATATAATGTGTATATGATTTCTATGCTGTGTATCTGATTGGTATATGCATGTGTATATGCCGTGTATATGATTGTCTATGCTCTGCATATTGCTTGTATACCCCGTGTATATGCTGTTTAATATGCTGTGGATATGCTGTTATAATGCTGTGTAAAGCTGTGTCTATGATTTATATGATTGTATATGATGTGTATTGCTGTGTCTATGCGTGTATAGCCTGTGTATATGGTGTGCATATGATGTCATATGCCTTGTAGATTCTGTGTAATAATGATGTGTATATGAATTGTAATATGCATGTATCTGCCGTGTATACAGCCGTGTATATTGCGTGCATATGCTCGTGTGTATACACCGGTATATGATGGTGTATCTGTTGTATACGCTGTGTATATCCATGTATACGCTGTGTATACGCTGTGCATATGCTGGTATACACACGTATATGCCATGTATATGCTGTGGCATATGCTGTGTATCCAACCCGGGAATACACACCGTGTCATGTCGTGTCTACGCTGTGCATATGCTGTTGTATACACCGTGTATATGCCGTGTATATATGTGTTACGCCGTGTATCTGCATGGTATAACGCTGTGCATATGCGGTGTATACACCATGTATATGCCGTGTATATGCTGTGCCTATGCTGTGTAACACCCATGTTACCCGTTGTATATGTCGTGTATCGCTTGTATACTCTGTGGCTATGCTGTTATAGCCTTGTATATGCCCGTGTATATGATGTGTATACGCTGTGCATATGCTGTGTAGACACCTTGTATATGCAGGTATGCTTTATATGCTGTGCAATTCTTTTTATATGCCGTGTATACGCATTTTGGTATACACCGTGTATATGCCGTGTATACGCTGTGTATATGTCTGCATCTGCATGTGTATACCCCGTGTATATGCGGTGTATATGCTGTTTATGATGCTCGTGTATATGCTGTGTATATATGTGTATATGATGTGTATAGTGCCTGTGTATATGCCGTGTATATGATGTGTATACGCTATGTATATGGATGTTGTAATAGCTGTGTATAGGATGTGTATATGAATGTGTATATATGCTGTGGTAATACGCTGTGTATATGATGTGTATACGCTGTGTATAGATGTGTATACGCTGTTATATGATGTGATATGCCGTGTTTGATTGGTATATGCCGTTTATATGATGTCTTTCTGATGTGTAATATGCTGGTATATGATGGTATAATGATGTTATATGCCGTGGTAATAGATGATGTGTATATGATGTGTATATGCTGTGTATATGATGTGTATATGATGTGTATATGCCGTGTATATGATGTTTATATGCTTATATGCTATGTATATGATGTATATATGCTTAGTATATGCTTTGTATATGCTGTGTATATGATGTGTATATGCTTATATGCTATGTATATGATGTATATATGCTTTGTATATGCTGTGTATATGCTGTGTATATGATGTGTATACGCTGTGTATATGATGTTTATACGCTGTGTATACGATGTGTATATGCTGTGTATATGATGTGTATACGTGGTGTATATGCAATGTATATGATGTGTATATGGTGTGTATATGCTGTGTATATGCTGTGTATATGCTGTGTACATGATGTGTATACGCAGTGTATATGCTGTGTATATGCTGTGTATATGCTGTGTATATGGTGTGTATATGGTGTGTATATGGTGTGTATATGATGTGTATATGATGTGTATATGATGTGTATACACGGTGTATATGCTGTGTATATGATGTGTATACGCGGTGTATATGCTGTGTATATGATGTGTATATGGTGTGTATATGATGTGTATATGGTGTGTATATGCTGTGTATATGATGTGTATAGGCGGTGTATATGCTGTGTATATGATGTGTATACGCGGTGTATATGATGTGTATACGCGGTATATATGCTGTGTATATCATGTGTATATGCTGTGTATATGATGTGTATACGCGGTGTATATGATGTGTATACGCGGTGTATATGCTGTGTATATGATGTGTATATGCGGTGTATATGATTTGTATATGTGTATATGCTGTGTATATGCTGTGTATATGATGTGTATACGCGGTGTATATGCTGTGTATATGCTGTGTATATTAAGTGTATACGTGGTGTATACGTGGTGTATACGTGGTGTATACGTGGTGTATACGATGTGTATACGCTGTGTATATGCTGTGTATATGCTGTGTATATGATGTGTATACGCGGTGTATATGCTGTGTATACCCCGTGTATATGCTGTGTATATGCTGTGTATATGATGTGTATATGATGTGTATATGCTGTGTATATGCCGTGTATATGATGTGTATACGCTGTGTATATGATGTGTATATGCTGTGTATATGATGTGTATATGATGTGTATATGCTGTGTATACGCTGTGTATATGATGTGTATACGCTGTGTATATGATGTGTATACGCTGTGTATATGATGTGTATATGCCGTGTATATGATGTGTATATGCCGTGTATATGATGTGTATATGATGTG
>JAACNH010002986.1:0-32852 GCA_019447015.1 Hymenochirus boettgeri
TCTCAGATCTCTAACTGATTGCTGTTGGGAGGATAACATGCTCAGATCTCTACGATTGGCTGTTGGGAGGATCAAACATGCTCAGATTCTCTACTGATTGGCTTGTTGGGAGGATCAACATGCTCAGATCTCTACTGATTGGCTGTTGGGAGGATCAAACATGCTCCAGATCTCTACTGATTGCTGTTTGGGAGGATCAAACATGCTCAGATCTCTACTGATTGGCTGTTGGGAGGATCAAACATGTCTCAGATCTCTACTGATTGGCTGTGTGGGAGGAACGAACATGCTCGATTTCTACTGATTGCTGTTGGGAGGATCAAACATGCTCAGATTTCTACTGATTGGTTGGGAGGAGGATTGAACATGCTCAGATGTTCTACTGATTGGCTGTTGGGAGGATCAAACATGCTCAGATTTTCTACTGACAACTGAATCAACCCGCGACTGACTAACGATCTTATACTTCCTTTTTATCTTGAAAGTAGATTCATGGAACGTCCCATGAAAAAAGCCTCATTCACCAATTCATGTTGGCAGGGGAAGTTAGAAATACAGAGAAAAGTTTGGCAAAAGAACTTTCACAGACCTATTTTTATCGAACACGGTCATCTGAGCCACAAACGTTTCTCCCCTTCATCTCTGTTGGACAAATTACGTTTTCTTCTTGCTGGTGGTTCTTCAGAGACATCTAAATCAAAGAGAATTACACTATAACCCAGGCTGGACAAACTACACCCCTTCACAGTGTACTATGATTGACAGTTGACATGCCCCCTATGTTCCTAACTCCACCCACACAACCCTGTAGCCCAGTTCATCCAACACAAGCTTACTCATTACACAACAGATCAAGATAAGGCCTTAAACACAAGAGTTGCCTGCCTTGTGCATGTGTATAGTCTGCAAACTCCTCTGGGATTTAACATACTTAATCCAATTTATAAAACAAGGGCTCCAGTGGGCAAGCCAAACCTCTCGGAGGAAAGGTAAAAGGCGGAAACCTTTACACTCACGACAGGCTCCTGTCTCTTCACTTTCTGGGACTTTTTTACAGACATTTCAGGCGATCCATATGGAGCAGAGAGGTATGGTTAAGAATTTTTTTTTTTTAACACTGTGGGCCAGTAGGGGTTCAATTTTATTTTTGGGGTGGACATGCCCTTTAAAACATGCATACACATTTTACTTACTTACACACTGCCCACAGTCAGAACAAAACCCAAAAAACACTGCAATGCATACCCAAAATAAACCGTAATGATGTAATCTTAAAGTACAGTAACAAAGATCACAGTATCAAATCCATCTCTCTCCCATGGCTACCCAGCATACCTATGAAATATATAAACATCCATCTCTCTGGCCATTGACTACCCAGCATACCTATGAATAATATAAACAATCCATCTCTCTACCATTGGCTACCCAGCATATACCTATGAAATATATAACAATCCATCTCTCTCCCATTGGCTACCCAGCATACCTATGAAATATATAAACAATCCATCTCTCTCCCATTGACTACCCAGCATACCTATGAAATATAAACAATCCATCTCTCTGCCATTGACTACCCAGCATACCTATGAAATATATAAACAATCCATCTCTCTGCCATTGACTACCCAGCATACCTATGAAATATATAAACAATCCATTCTCTCTCTGCCATTGACTACCCGCATACCTATGAAATATATAAACAATCCATCTCTCTGCCATTGACTACCCGCATACCTATGAAATATATAAACCATCCATCTCTCTCCCATTGACTACCCACTACCTATGAAATATATAAACCTCCATCTCTCTCCCTTGACTACCCGCATACCTATGAAATATATAAACATCCATCTCTCTCCCATTGACTACCCAGCATACCTATGAAATATATAAACAATCCATCTCTCTGCCATGGACTAACCCAGCATACCTATGAAATATATAACAATCCATCTCTCTCCCATTGACTACCAGCATACCTATGAAATATAAAACAATCCATCTCTCTCCCATTGACTACCCAGCATACCTATGAAATATATAAACAATCCATCTCTCTCCCATTGACTACCCAGCATACCTATGAAATATATAAACAATCCATCCTCTCCCATTGACATACCCAGCATACCTATGAAATATATAAACAATCCATCTCTCTCCCATTACTACCCAGCATACCTATGAAATATATAACATCCATCTCTCTCCCATTGACTACCCAGCATACCATGTTTTCATTAGTTTCTCCATTTGTTAATCCATTGAAACTTCTTCTTCCTTGTCGGGTTACTCTGAATAGCAGAGAGTAGGATTTGACCATATGGCTGTTACTTGGTTCAATTCATTGCTGGAAACAGCTAGTGATGGAAAATTGACCGCTTTTGAAGGGTTAGCTCTGGATTAAGAGGAACCTGCTTTTTCCTGTAGGAACCTGACGTACCGGACAGCTCACATCCTAAACAAAACAAGAACAAAACACAAAATTGTAAAATCAAAGACTTCCAAAAAGATAAAATAGTCACTAGTAAACATTGTCTCTTTTCAAACAATTCTGTGTTCATGGGAAACATTACTTTAAAGGCCATCTATAGCGGGGAAAATTTACTTTTTTCTGTGTTCTATAATTCCCCACATCCCCCAAACTGTCTTCACTTTGTTCAGATTCCTCTCTGTCCTGAGATACACCAGTTAGAAGAATATGTGATTGCATCCTCTACTCCTACTTGGACTGTCAATCAAATCCCTGTGACGTGATCCCCCCTCCTGCTCTGTAATTAACATAGAGATAACAGCATTAGCAGGGGGAGAGAGGTAGCTTTGATGGTAGATATAGGCTGCACTTGACCCCCCTTCTTATAGCTTTCACTGATTGATAATGGGTACACAAAGTGAGAGATCGTAAAACTGTACTGATCTCCTTCTTCCGTGTCTCCAGGACAGCTTGCTTTCTATTGGCCACTGTGCGTGGGGTGTTTCTCAGGATGTTGAACTTTTAACTCTACTGCACATAAGCTTGTCGGTTAACTGGAGTTGAGACATGGAGGAGGTAACAAGAGGGAGGGGAAGTGCTGCACAGAGATCTGACACCATGGTTAAACAGAGTCCCTGACAGAGAAGGATTAAGGAGCACAGAGTACATGAATTAACTTTGCAAAGGGGCAATGTGTTTTTTTTCACTATCGATGCCCTTTAATCTCTCCTGCTGTGATGTTTTCATTATAAAACTACCGCAGTTCAGAGAGGGCAAACCCAGTTAACAGCATTACAGAGAATTCTTACAATAGCAGACAGAGGGACACTCAGCATCCTTGGCAGCACAGTGGCTCGCACTGATGTCTTGCTGATGTCGGGCCCGTGATCGCATGTGTGTTAAAAACAACGTGTTAAACTTCTTTCCTCACTCCCCGACTAGAATCTTCCTTAAAAGGGGAAATGTGTTTCCAAACAAGTAAGATCTAATAAAGCCTACAGCCTTCCTTAATGAGCCCTGGATCACATTTTAACTGCATTTGGTGCATTTATATTGTTGAAAAAAAAATAAACACTTCCTGACATCGATTGTACTTTCTGCTCCTCCCTGTACCCAGGGCCCACTATGTCTCACTGAAGTGCACATTTGGCAATATGGAGAGAAAAACGGGCAGACACTACAGCCATTGGTAGTAAAATTGCTTGGCCACTAGCAAAAACGTCCATAGACCCCTATTTAGTTTAGAGACAATAGCAGATGCTGCTAACCTGGATGATTTGCCATACTAAAAGTGTAGGAAGAACTTAAAAAAAGTGCTTTGAGTCCTTTAGGAGAAAAGCGCTTTACAAATGTTATTGTTTTATTGTGTAGGCATGTTTAGCCAATGAAAGACGGCTTCCAATGGAATTGCCATACACTATAAACACACTTAAGACATTGGATAGCTCAAAAATCAAATCTAACAAGATGTGCAAATGCATGCGTAACTTTGGAAGGAGAGTTCCTAATGTCTGGACATCAAGTTTACACAGACAGTGAGAAGCACATAACACTTGCAGACTTAAAAATAGCTATAAAAAGAATTGATAGTTGAGGGGGTTTAGGACTTTCAAGGTTTGTCTCACGATTCAAGCTGCTAAAAAGCAGGAAGTGTTCAGGAAGATATTTTTCTGTAACTTTAGCTTTATAAATTGCCACAAGTTTCACCTCGAAATTGGATTCAGAGCTCATTTAAAGGTAAAATGAAGGCTTTCAATTAAACCCTCATTTGATTGAAGACCACTGTCACCCTTAAGTAACCTTCACAATGACCCCAAAGAAGGTTACTAAACATTGTATACAGGCTCAAATTGTGAAAGCAGAATAGCAATTTATTGGGGTAATCAATGGGCTTACCTTCCTTTCTTGTGACAAACTTAACTAACAGTACTTCCTAGCGTTACTGAATTTTGTTCATTTTCAGAGTTTTGCGATGGCTATCTGAGAAATAAAGATCACCAATGACTTTCGGTTTCATTGAGTACTTGATGGTATAGACATGAACAAAGCAGGAGCTACTTACCATTTTATGGAAAAGCCAGTAAATGTGAGCTGCAAGTGGGCTGATACACTATAAAAAAATATATAAAACTTATTTCTGCAAAGCAATATGTTCACACAAATTAAAATACCCCTTTTTGACATTAGAAAATCAGGAGTCTCCTCCTGTTCTTCAGGAACCACCAGTGAAACTTTTAAACTTCAATTGCGTAATACTCCACACACCACCATCATACTATAGTAGTGAACGCTCGCTATCAGTGGGTGCTGTGGGCACATTCACCAGACCTGGGCTCTAAGCCCCTCAGATCCCACATTGAAAGCTTAGTCACCTTTTACTTTAGATTTGCAATATCTTTATGTACAAAGATATAAACTGGTTCACAATCTAACACTTCCATCACTCTATAAACCACAATGTACCTATAAAAAGGCCAGTTTAAAAACCTACGTACTATGTGCAGTTGGGTTCAAACACTATGCGGATTGGGGAGGACTTGTTACGAGTTCAAATTAGACACATACAAAGTTCCAAACAACAGCAGCACAGTCAATGGCAAGCAGTTGCTTTGATACAAGTTATTAATTCTGATGTACTCTGAGCTTGAATCCAAAGGTTCTCCCAAGATCGGATGTTCTAGCTGGGAATCTGGGGCCATCCTTTAGGACCGCAGCCTTCTAGGCCATAAATATTATTACATGAGAAAAGTTAATCTGTAAGTGTCCTCTAATTCCAAGATTTGATGCCATTACATAGTCTTAGGTACTGGCCAAGGGAGTAAAGATATAAGGAATTTAGTGACTTAGCCCAAAAATGTGAGATAAACGGGCAATTCCAGATGAGGTGCCAGAATCCGAGATTCCTTGGCACTTTGGGTGCACTGTAGATATCCAATGTAAGTTCGATAAGCCTGGCGCATTATATAAAGTTTTTTTTTCCGATGGTTGTTGGTCGATGGAGAGACAGACATGTGCCCAATATTTATTTTAAACTTACTCACAACCAGCTTCCTCCTCTGCATCCTCGCTATACTATACTATGCGCATACAGTACAGCACGGATCAGTTGGGAGGGGTCAAAGGAGGAGCTTGATCATGGTAAGTTTAAAAAGCTTTCCTGTCTGCTCCTGTTAGACTCTTGAAGAATTTACCCAATATGCCACATGAAGCCAAGTTTAGAAATTAAAGGAGAATATTTGCTGTCTATTGGAGACTTAGGCCTGGTAAATGGTACAATATAGCAGTTTCTGCACCAATAAATTGCTATGTTTAAAAAACCGTACTAGACCATAATCCCCCAAAGTAACTACCACAAGTGCCCATTTCAACGGGAAAAAAAAGTAAAAAAACACCAGCTTTATTGAGTTGTAGAATACAGTAACAACCCCACCAGGAGGAAATAGGTGCTCAGGCTTGATGCTAAATTTGGCCACAAATGTCGACAAAACTATGTTAAAGTTAATGGAACAAAAACTTCAAACCAGGCTTATTAACCATTGAAGTAGAGCCGACCTGCTAGAACATCTACTATAGGTCACCAGACAATAAAATCATCTACAACTGCTGCTCCTCCTCCTCTCGATCTTATGCTACTGGCAGCACTTTCAGACTGATTAGCGATTAAGATTAAAATAAGGTTAACATCACCAACAACTATGGTTTCATATGAATAATGCATTAATGGTTCCTAACCAAAATAGCAAATCGGGGGAGACAGGGACATGGCTGAGATCATCAAGATGAGATTCTCTCTTAAGCATCAATTACCACTGTTGGACTCTTGATCTCCTTTCATTTTTCTACTTTCAGCAATAGATCGTTAACTTAAAGGTTTTCCTAGAAAAATTAATGAAAAAATGATAAAACAAAGCTAGACAGAAAAGTCTTCTTACCCTAATGTCCAGAAGATAATACCCTACACTGGCCACACGCTAGTTACATTTGAAATAAGATTCCATGTTCCAAGAGAGGAACGTCGAATCGGCTTTAAATGTCCAAGACCAGAGAGTTAATTACCTGCGACATTCCCCAGCCTGATAATTCTTACACCTGTAATGATGGACATTAAGTTACAGGGCCAGGGGGTACTCTGGAACGTCTGCAGGTAAGCATTACGTATGGGACTTTAACACCATCAGATCTTCCCACGCTCTTCCCGAACTTTTTTCCAAATGACTTCCAATTGCAAAATGAATGGGCCAGATGGGGAATGTTGGAAAGTTAAACCATTGCAGTTTCAAGTTTGTCTATATTCATTTCATAGAAATCGATGATCTAACATTGAACCTATTTAATGTCTAATCACTGTATGGCCAGCATAGGCTGGTTAGCAATGCTGGAACACACTTAGAAAAGGTTTGGATGATTAGACTTTGAACCGCTTATCTATTAAATGTCCAACAAGGGCAGGAATAACCAGCGATTTTTACCTTCCGATGTTGACACAATGTTTTCCGCTTGGCCCATTCATTACAAATTGAACCGATAAGGAAATAAATACAATGATATATTGTATAGGAACTGTATTGACTTATACATTATGCAATGAACTGTGTAGACGTGGCATGAATATGGAATGTATATGTAACATGGACCTCTGGAATCTCTAGTCAAGTGGATAACATATGTTTCTTGTTAAGTTGTGTAAGGTAACAAATGGACCTATAAGGTTACATGTCTAACGTAAAGGGCTGCTAAGTCCTTTTCTATAGGATATGGGCTTGTGATGTATGGTCAAGTTTGTGTAAAAGAAAGGGGTCTGTAAAAGTTATGTTGTTACTCACTATCCTGTTGAGTGACCAGCACATGTGTTTATATGCATATGCAATAAATCTCTATCGACTGGTGTGGCTCTAATTATTCCCTAACAAATGTCAATCGAAAAAACGATTGTGCAGGCAGTTGCACAGACATCTGATGCATTTACTTTTATTGGATCTTGCTACTACATAAAAACGATGTAAAATATAAATATATCTACAGGAGACCTCGCTTCTAGAGACCAGTAAATGTATGTCACATGCAATGCACGACACATGCACTTTCCTACTCTACGTTTGTAACATCCAGTGCTGGACGTTATGAAATTAAAAAATAGGTATGATACCAGTGATTTCTAAAACCTATACAGACTCTCTAATGGAAGACAGGATAACTAATCAGACTAAGATCTATATTCCAACATGTGGGACAATAAAATGTGAGATGTACATTCGCCTATGAAACAGAGAAGACTCCTGACAACTGAACACAAGGTTCTCTTGCAGGTATCGGTGTGTTACACTGCCTTCCATTAGGATTTATTTTCATCCTCTATAATGCCACTTCACATGCTACTTAATATATATATTAAATTGTAAGACAAACGTTTAAAAGAAGAACTAAACCTAAAATTGATACATCACCATAATCTGTTAAACATCGACATAAGAACAAGTAAAAATCTGTTTCAGCATAATGTCATTACTGGTTTAGGGAACGGTCAGCACCACCATTTCTTGCCTTCCAGTACAACCTCACATCAGTCACATGCTTCCAAACTGTCTCTTCTCTGATGGACTGTAATATGATGGCTAGCGACTTCTAACAGGCAGTGACCTGCTTTAATAGGCTCCTACAGGACTGGGCATGTGTGATGCAACAAGTCAGGTGACTAAAATAGTGGACAAGTCTGGAATGCTGGGAAATCAGGAAACATCACTCGCATGTTAAGAAACCAGTTGCTGTTTAATATAGATTACTATGCCATCTATCTATTGCAGATTTATTAACATTAACATTAACAACACTTTACCATAATACAATACTAAAGGATGGAGAAAGTCTTACCTAAATTGATATATAGAGTTATCCCTCCTGATAGGAGAATTTGTAATGTTTGAATAAGCCCTCCATTTTCATTCAATGATGTAAGCTATATACAGATTTATTAGAAGGGGAGATGTCCCTATTGACTAATGTAGGTGATTATTTTGAACAGTTACCTTTTTGCATTCGATCTGGAATTCCTGTGGTGACATGTATGTAAGAGTTCTGTGCAAAAAGATTGGCTAGAAAAAAAAAAAAAAAAGAAAATCGGATTATTAAGGAATAGCTATGGACAAAGGAAGAAAATGACAAAACATTAGAAGCAGTTATTACAGCGATGAGATTTTGTACGTAAAAACCTATAAATCTGTGTTGGTTCTGTAAGAAAACACAATATTTAGAGTAATAAAAATGTGTTAATTGTTAAAGGAGAACTGAACCCATTTTTTTTAATACTCCAGAATCTGAAAAGAACCCCCTAAAAACGCCAATAAGCTATAAATGCCACTCAGTAAATTGTATTAAAGTAAATGTACGCCTGTTAAGAACTGGATGAAGTAATGTGTGTATGTCAGACCAAACCAGCTTCCTTGCTTTTCTGTCTGTAAAAGGATTGGCTAGAAATGATAATGGGTGTGACCGACTGTAGCAAGTTTCTGCCATAGCAAAGGACTGAGCATGTGCAGAACATAATGGTCGTTGACCAACTGTGTGATATAGAATGCTGTGAAGTAAAGCACAAACCATATGTTATTTAGGTAAATTACCAGCACTGTATCAAAATGGAGAGGTAAGAGACAGATTACTGGTTTTATATCAAGGTGTTGCCTTGTGGTTCAGTGTTGTTCTTTGGCTTTTAGTTGTCCTTTAAAATCAAGCTCCTGCTCCAAACAAAAAATCCCTTTTCATGTTAATTACCAATGGAAGGAGGGTCTATCACACCACAAATCTGCAAATCCAATGAAATAGGAAAACTGTAAAGGTATCCATAACTAATTATTACTGTGACATTCCCCAAACAGGATTTCCCAATCCCAATGTATTTTCAGTCACAGTTACATTGTGGAACCTGCAGGTAAGAACCCCAGTTTGTCAGAAGAACTTCTAACGTGTATGGCCAGATTAAGAGTTGCTGTATTGAAGACAAATGTGGATTTGTAATCAAACCCTTCCTCTTTACAAACGAGCAATCTGGATAAGTTCATTCATCTTTTGCGTAACCAAAATGTATTTTGTTGAAAAATCCCATCAGGCCACCGTCTGTTGCAGTGAAAGAACGATATAGATCATATATAGATTGTTATATATAGTATCAGACAGGAAATTCTCAATCATGAGTTCCTGAAACAGGTATAAAACGATCACAGATCTCATATTACAACACATTTAATATCTTGCATTTTATTCATCCGATTTAAAAAAAATGCTACACTAAAGGTTCTATACACGTGTGATCACGTGAAAACAAAGGTTTATAAGTATCCACATCTATTTATAGTCTCTTATACTAAATAAAGATTGAATCCTAATTCAAACCATGTATCCATTTTACCTTCTTTTTCCTAATGCCAATTCTCGATTTCTTACACCTAACTTTATTAAATAACCATGTATTTTAACTTGAAATCTAGATATTCTTGTTTCAATGAAGTGTCTGAGACAGGCAATTCAACTTTGCCTGTCCTAATATTAGATCATGTGGTTGAGAAATCCATGTTTTGACTGGTAGTGGTCTCCCTACATAAAAGAGGTAAAATGGGCACAAATTAAAATTCCTTGCCCCTCCGGTTTGAAGCGGATTCTAATTTAATTTGTGAATATGCGAGGTTATAATAGCTATGGATTATTACCAACCCCAGTGTAGAATTTCTGAATAAGATGATAAAATGCAAGAGATTAAATAGTTACGGTTATATAAGATCTGTGATAGGTTTTATACTTGTTACAGGACTCCCATGATTGAGATGGCATCATTTTCGGTCTGATTCTTGTACATAGCAGTCAAGAAACAGCTATATGTTCTCTTTCACTGCAGACGTGTGTGGCCCTGCTGCTTAATATGATGAACCTTTTTTTTCACTATATATGCATGAAGTGCTGTGTCACTTGACTACTAGCTAGGATTTTAAGGAAGATTGTCTCCATCTGGACCGTAGATTTTAATTTCTACCAGGACAGAAAATACTTACTGTCAATGTCATTATAGGATGGGGTAATAAAATAACATGTACAGCCCAGAAAATTATTCAACTATTTGCGTCGCTTATTTACACCAGTTTATTTAGAGCTACCTTCCCTGGGGCACCTGGGAGAACTCAGCCATTTACTACTGGGAACACTCCTGCTGTACCAGACAGTTGTTACATTAGGGACTATCCAGTGCAGCCACAAAATAAATATACTACAAGACAATATCTCCAAGTTCAAGTGTGACATGAGTTTAGCTTTCTGATTTATTCATTTTGTGTTTTACACCAATCATTTTGGGATGTTATATAACCAGAGGATAGGAATTGTATCCTATGCATTTGACTAACCTACCAGAGGCACAATTATTAGCAAACTGGGCTGTTGTACATCCATATTAAAGTGCAACTAGAGACCAAAAATATAATACATACAAACAATAGAATTCTAGCGCACAAACAATCTAATTGCACATTGGCTACCTCCATAAGGTTGCGGCTACAAACAGCCTAGGTCCTAACTGATTGAACTAATTACTTTTATTTACCGGGTTTTTCTTACGGAAGGTAGCCAATATGCAATTAGAATTGTTGTGCACTAGAATTCATTTTTTGAACCTACCAGAAGGCAGAGTATAGCAGGTTAGATTGCATCAGTGCTTTGCAAACAACAAAGCAGTAAAAGACAGGGAAGATCAAGGGCTGATATGACACATTGTTAATTCCTTAATAGAGCCAAAAGTCTTAGTATTTTCTGTATAAAAATAAACACTCAGAGTTCAGTAGAAACACAAGTATCAATATTCTTACAATAATTTTAAGGTTTGAATACATTCAGCAAATGTGTCTTTACGTTGCTAAAACTATTCCAAAATTCTTATCCTGAACTGACAGATCTATGAGATTTGCGTATTTAACGTAAAATGTGTAGATAGAGACAGCTGAGAACAGTCTGTGCTGTATAGGCTTTATTTTAGTGTCTGCACCACTACATGTTTCTGGGTATCAGGTACCCTTTCTCAAGTGACACTTTCTGGTTCTTCTAGTAAGCAACGGTTAGTCATTGTATAAAAGAATGATTCAATGTTATTCCTTAGCTTCCTCTCTGAGCATGTGCAAGCTCCTAACAAGCTCAGAAAGCTTGGAGAGTAGGAGGAAACCTTATAAGGCAGGGAAGGGGCAGGGAAGAGGTAGTAGAAGAAAATTTTCCTGCTAACAGGTTAGTCCTAAATCTGTCAACTTTTGAAACTATTGCACATATCTATAATATTACATGCGTGCACAGTGGAAAATATATGTGTTTGTTTCATTATGTAAATACAGTTACTACAAAATTTAACACACGAGGATATTTAAGTGTTAATCAAAAATTCATCAGCATCCAGAATAGGATAAACCTAAGGCTTGAGAAAGAAAATGATTAGCTTTATAGGTTAAGGTAAGGTGGGGTTAAAGGAGCTAAAAGCTCCCAAGAAAATAAAAGAGCCTTCTTATAGCAGAAGTTAACTCACAGCCTTATGTTATCATAATAGCATTGCCCTAATAATCTACACATAACCAAATATTTCTCACTCCCAGAGAAATGGGTGGGGACACGCAATGTATCTCATTTATGCCTGTAACTAAGGCAGTGTCTAGTATATAAACGCCTAATGTATAGAGCAGGGGTGTTAAACTTGGGACCTTTCGCGTGCCTGAAAACTACAAATCCCAGCATTCTCTGCTAGCAGTTTCTTCTTTATGTCCATTGGTTAATGAATGTATACAGATGCAATACAGCCTAATGATATAGAGCATGGATATTCCCTGGCTGCCAGAATGCTGGAAAATTTATTTTCATACATCCCAGAATAATGCCATTTTCTTCACTTAGACATTAAAAGCCCATGGTCGTGCTTTAGCAATTCCTACCAAGGGCCCAAACATGGAAGTGATCAATTGCCCTTCCCTAACATCCATAGCTGATCATTGGGACAGTGAAGGATTATACAGGCCACTTTCAAGTCATGTACCTTAATAAACTTCCCCTCCCTATCCAATTTCACCTGCCCCTGCCAGCTAGAATCCAAGGGGTCTAAGTGGAATAAACCTTTAAAAAGCACCATTGGGCAACCTGAGATTCTATAAAAGGATCCAGATTAACATGCTAGGTTCATACTTATAAGAATATATATATATATATATATACACACACACACAACTGTAATGTAACTGTACCTTGCAATACAAGCAAAAAAGCAACAGCTATATATATATAATTATATTATATATATATATATATATATATATATATATATATATACACACACACACACACACACACACACACAAAATCATCTATAAAAACATAACACAGATCCCACAAAATGTATACCAAACATATGTTAAGAATCCCATATAAATAGTTTATAGGCCCACTTTGGACTCAGAGCACTCAGGGGCATGGTAGTTATCTTTGGCAACGTGGCCTTAATGGTTGGGGTAATGGGCGTGACCGTGATTTTGGGGGGGGGTGGCGGCTGTGACAGCAATATCTGGAGGCTTGGTCACATTTCAGGAGGATCTGCTCGGGCAGCGCACAGAGCCCAGGCCCTTCACCTGAGTTACTGAATTGGGAAAATCACACTCTGCAAGTGACGTGCAGGATTTTATTTTTAGGGGCGTGGCTGTGAGGTGAGCACATACATACATACATGATTTCTGCATTATATAGCAGATGTTTAACCTTTTTATTCAGATTTTATTTAAAGGATATTTTCCGCTATAATAATTTGTAGTATTTAGCATGCTTTGTTCCTTATATTTCAGTACACAAAGAAATCTACACACAAAATCACATATATCTGCACAGAAAAATGTTTTCCATTCATAGAAATTAAAAATCAGAAACACGTCTGTGTTATTAATGAAGATTCTTGTATAATACACACAAGTTAAGAGTATTTTAAACACCTCACGGCGTATATAGTGATTGAATATTAATCCACCTAGTACATCACAAGTTACATCACATTAATTCATTCCAATTCTAATAAAATAAGACAAATGAAAATAAGGTCACTGCCACATCTACTAAAACCCTGCCTTGTACAGTAAGAACATGTACTGGAACTTTCTTCATTCAAAACTACATTACATAGCAATCCTTGTAATGAAACTAAGAACAGCTGTAAGAAAGATAACCACTGTAACTTAAGCTGGGTACACACTTTCAATTTCCAACCGACCTTTTAGTGTACTCAGACCCAAAGAAAGACAATATAGGCACTATATAGAAAGACGATGGATCTGCATTTTACCAATAAAAAAAACGGGACACACTGTTTTCATTAAAGGATAAGTAAGCTGTAAAACAACGTTAAGTTTAGTTGGAAGCTGCAGCTTTTTAAAAAAAAAAAAAAAAAAAAATGTTGGCATTTTTTTTCTATGCCCTCCAGAGCTACCTTTCCTGCTTTAAAGTTGCTGACATTTTGAATCTGTATAGTGGCTGTGTAGCTCCGCCCTCCAAGATTTGCCGGTTCCTCCTGCTTCTTAGTCTCGGAGAGGCGAGCTACACATCCAACTTACAGATTCAAAATGTCTGCACACTTTAAAGGGAAAGGTAGCCTTGGAGGGGCATAGAAAAAAAAAAAACGGCAAAAGTTTTTTTTAAAGTGCAGCTTCCAACAAACATAACTTTGTTTACAACTTACTTATCCTTAATCAGTGCTCATACACTTTCTTCTGTATAAGGGCTTTCTTCATTTAACTAACCTTTTTTAATATACCATATATACTCGAGTATAAGTCGAGGTTTTCAGGCTGTGAAAAGCCTGAAAACTGAACCTCGACTTATACTCGAGTCAGTCACTTACTGGTGAAGGAATCCGGCTGCCGCGTCCACTGATGGTCGCATCCACTGACGTCACGACCGGCGCCGGGAAATTAGACGACGGCGCCGATCGTGGACGTCGTGGATGCGACCATCAGTGGACGCGCAGCCGGATCCTCCATCAAGATGTCGGGGGCCGGATTCTCCTGCAAAGGTAAGGCATTAGTAGTAGTGTAGTGGCAGGTGAGAAGATGGTGCAGGGAGTAGTGTAGTGTACTGTAGTGGCAGGTGAGAAGATGGGTGCAGGGAGTAGTGTGTGTACTGTATTAGTTTATGTGAAGTGGGCAGGGTGAGAAGATGGGTGCAGGGAGTAGATGTAGTGTACTGTAGTAGTGTAGTGTAGTGATGGCAGGGTGAGAAGATGGTGCAGGAGTGTGTAGTGTACTGTAGTAGTGTAGTGGCGGGTGAGAAGATGGGTGCAGGGAATAGGTTTTATTCCTGGGGCTGGACCTGGGCTGGAGGGGAGACTCTACCCTCGACTTATACTCGAGTCAATTGGTTTTTTACTCATTTTGAGGTAAAAATGGGTACCTCGACTTATACTCGAGTATATACGGTACTCTCCTATCCTTTTAGTACTAAGATTGCCTTGGATGCTCTGGTCCTCGCCATCTCCCTTGATCCATTAGTGACAAGACCTACAAGTTAACTTGCTCTACGAAGAGCACATCTTTCTGGGGTCCCAATATAACCCAGAAGGGGGGTAAGTAAAGCTGTTTAATTAAGAAGAACCCAGGGTGTGAACCAGTGGTTTAGGTCCTCCTCAGGGTACTATGCATGGAGAAAATTAGGAGAGGTGGGAGGAGAGGACCTAAAAGTAATCTGGTACAGGAGGAAGGACTTTCTATATATTTAGTAGTGGGAATGCTTTCTGCTATAGCTCCCATCTTTGCTTGTAGCCCTTTGAGGTGCAAAATGTTATTAATATGCAGCTGCCAATCAGATGTTTACCTTTCCCCAAAGAAGCTTATAATTTAATCACATAACTCTTCAGTGACTTTTTTCAACTTAAAGGATAGGTTTCTCAAAAGGAACCTATCCTTTTTTTGCATTAGAAAGCGGAAGGTAAAGGCCTATGTGGATGTGTTTGCGGGCAAGTTTTCTATTGTTGTTCCTGGCTCCTGTTAGATTGATAGAAGAACGGGAAGCAAGTCATAGCTCCTTTCACCTTCCATTCTTCAATAATGCAAACAAAGGAATAGTTTACTTTCTAAGTTAACTATACCTTTAATGGTACCCAGAGTTCCCTGAATGGTTAACTCGCTGTGTCCTTACTACCTTTATAGACAGACTCCCATGACTTCTAATCCTTATATTTACGTAGGGGATACATTATCCTTATAATACTGAGTGGTACCAGAGTTCCCCTGTATACTCAGCTTGTGTCCTTTTACCTTTATATAGACAGACCTCCTCAGTGATTTCTAATATCCTTATAATTACAGTAGGGTCTATTTCCTTATAATATAGTGGCAGTTCCCTGACCTACTCAGCTTAACTCAGCTGTCTCCTTGTACCTTATATGAACACAACTCTTTAATGATTCTAACTCCCTTATAATTTAGTAGGGGATCATTATCCCTATAATACATGGTGGTACCTAGAGTTTCCCTGTATAACTCAGTCTTGTCCTTGTACCTTTTATATAACACGAAACTCCTCAGTGACTTTCTAATCCTATAATTTACAGTAGGGGATACTTATCCTTATAATACATGAGTGGTACCCAGAGTTCCCTGTATAACTCAGTCTGTGTCCTTGTACCTTTATATAGACACAGAATCCTCAGTGTCTTCTAATATCCTTATAATTTACAGTAGGGGATACATTATCCTTATAATAATGAGTGGTACCCAGAGTTCCTGTATAACTCAACCTGTGTCCTTGTACCTTTATATAGACACAGAACTCCTCAGTGACTTCTAATATCCTTATAATTTACAGTAGGGGATACATTATCTCTTATAATACATGAGTGGTACCCAGAGTTCCCTGTAATAACTCAGTCTGTGTCCTTGTACCTTTATAAGACCAGAACTCCTCAGTGACTTCTAATATCTTATAATTACAGTAGGGGATACATTATCCTTATAATACATGAGTGGGTACCCAGATTCCTGTATAAATCAACTGTGTCCTTGTACCTTTATATAGACACAGAACTCCTCAGTGACTTCTAATATCCTTATAATTTACAGTAGGGGATACATTATCCCTATAATACATGGAGTGGTACACCGAGTTCCCGTATAATCAGTCGTGTCCTTGTACCTTTATATAAAACAGAACTCTCAGTGACTTCTATATATCCTTATAATTTACAGTAGGGGATAACATTATCCCTTATAATACATGAGTTGGTAACCAGAGTTCCCTGTAAACTCAGTCTGTGTCCTTGTACCTTTATATAGACACAGAACTCTCAGTGACTCTATATCCTTATAATTTACAGTAGGGGATACATTATCCCTTTAAACATGATTGGTACCCGAGATCCCTGTATAACTCAGTCTGTCCTTGTCCTTTATTAGACACGAACTCCTCAGTGACTTCTAATATCCTTATAATTACAGTAGGGGATACATTATCTCTTATAATACATGAGTGGTACCCAGAGTTCCCTGTATAACTCAACTGTGTCCTTGTACCTTTATATAGACACAGAACTCCTCAGTGACTTCTATATCCTTATAATTTACAGTAGGGGATACATATCCTCTATAATACATGAGTGGTACCCAGAGTTCCTGTTCTCTCAGCTGTGTCCGTGTACCTTTATATAGACACAGAACTCCTCAGTGACTTCTAATATCCTTATAATTTACAGTAGGGGATACTTATCCCTTAAATACTATGATGGTACCCAGAGTTCCCTGTATAACTCAACCTGTGTCCTTGTACCTTTATAGACACACGAACTCCTCTAGTGACTTCTAATATCCTTATAATTTACAGTAGGGGATACATTATCCCTTATAATACATGAGTTGGTACCCAGAGTTCCTGTATATCTCAGTCTGTGTCTTGTACTTTATATAGAACAGAACTCCTCAGTGACTTCTAATATCCTTATAATTTACATAGGGGATACTTCATCCCTTATAATACATGAGTGGTACCCAGAGTTCCCTGTATAACTCAGTCTGTGTCCTTGTACCTTTATTAGACACAGAACTCCTCAGTGCTTCTAATATCCTTATAATTTACAGTAGGGGATACATTATCCCTTATAATACATGATTGGTACCCGAGATCCCTGTATAACTCGTCTGTGTCCTGTACCTTTATATAGACACAGAAACTCCTCAGTGGACTTCTAATATCCTTATAATTTACAGTAGGGGACACATTATCCCTTACCAATACATGATGGTACCCAGAGATCCCTGTATAACTCAGTCTGTGTCTTGTACCTTATATGGACACAGAGCTCCTCAGTGACTTCTAATATCCTTATAATTTACAGTAGGGGATACATTATCCTTATAAACATGGTGGTACCCAGAGTTCCTGTATAACTCAGTCTGTGTCCTTGTACCTTATATGGACACAGAGCCATATCCTGTAAATGATATGCTTCTAAGCAGCTCTTAATTTCATAGCGCAGGAAATTGTCATTCTCACAGTGTAAGGTTCATTACACGTGCTACCATGAGGGCAGACGCAAGGGTGTGCATGAACAGCTTTTTCGAATGACAATAACAGGAGCTTTGTGGGGCGAAATGGACTTTCAGTTGGGGGCTTGTGGACGATCCGCCTAGTGGATTGGGCAACCGAGCCCAGTGTAAACAACCGACAAAGCCCCACACACGCATGATTGTCATCCAAACAATCATCAATACAACATTTGCGTCACAGGAACGGCCCCTATGATTGCATGTGGTGTATGAGCCTTACTCATACTGGGTCGTACTTTATCATAATCCTAGTGCGGCACAGAATAATGGTGGCGATGCAGTTTAAAATTGGATTATACTGGGATATCTGAATATTCCTATCATGCACATTTACGGTAATTTTCAGGGTTTTTTTTAAAACGGTATTTGGGATTTTTCTCTTACAGCCATACACGAGCAATACTATTAAACCGAGTAATCGGTCTGGATAGTCTTGCCACAGTAAACACTTTAAGCCTCGTCTGATAATCTCTCTTACTACCGGACCGGTGGATTGGTCTTGTAAGCAATAAACCTAATCCTGTAGCGATTTCTATAAGAGGAACTGTAAGATTATAGCCTTATAATCTTACAGTTCCAGGAGAAGAGAAACCAGAAGCCACAAAGGGGTAGGTATAATACTAATGCACCCCAACTGTAAATATAAGGATATTAAAAGTCACCTTGGAGTTTCCGTGCCCCGCATTAAAGGTATCGGAATGCCACTTTGACTTCTAATATCCTTATAATTTACAGTGGGGGTGCATTATTTATATAACCTACCCCTTTGTGGCTATCATCTTACAGTTTCTCAGAGAAATCCACTACAGGGGTAGTATTATAGACATCAAGTTTATCGATCCCTGGTGTATGGATCCATTAGCTGGAAAGCAATATTATGATACGGGGCAGGACAGGCAACCAGTGGATCAATGCTTTGAAAACTACAACTCCCAGAATCCTTGTAGAAATTCTGGGAGTTGTAGGTTCTGAACATCTGTCCCTGACATGGGGAATTGTATTATCTCTCCTGTACAGTAATAACCCAGAGGGACCCAGTGCATTATGGGAGCGCAGGTTTACACAGGGTGACAGCAAACTGTCATTTAGACCGAAGTGAAGGCTGTGGCCCCCCGGGGACCGAATCTCTAGTGACAGGGGGGGGACTGGCCCTTGGGACCAAATTTACAAAATAGGTGGAGTGGCCCCTGGGGGCCCTATTCCCAAGACTACTCTCGAAGGCCTGCAGGAGGCTCGTGGTCCGCCTGGATCTGCTCCATCTGGGCTTCCTGACGGGCAGGACCGAGGCCCGAGTTAGACCGAGACGATCCCCGAAAGCCCCCGCTGGGTCCCGAGGCCGAGTTGCCGCCGTGTTTCTGAGGGCCATGTGCAGGGGCAACCCGGGTACGGTGCGGGCGCCAGACTGACCGGACAGGAGGGGGAGCCATGCGGATACACCTGCCGACCGACGGAACAAGCACCAATTGCGCGGGCACACTTCCACTCACCCTGTCGCCCCGTGCCCCCCCCTTTCCTCCCCACATCTTCGCCGCTCATGTCGTCACCCCTCAGCCCTCTGCGCTCTCTTTGGTTCCCCTTCACCTGCAGCTCACTGGGAACACGCCGTGCAGCTCGCCGGCACAGGCATCCGCCCCTCCTCCTTTGAACTGAATTCGCGGGAAAGCGCGGGGGGCGGTGCATTGTGGGAAACCGGGAGAGGCTGACATGGAATGGTCGGGTAAAGGACAGGGAGTGATGGCGGGTCCCAGGTGACCGAAATTCTTCTCATCCCCGGTAGGAGGAGGCGGGGTGGTTTACTCGGGGCCTAGGGCAATAGATCAAAGTGAATACAGTCAGCCCCCTCCCCATCAGTCACTTCCTTTGGCTCCGCCCCAACAACACAAGTTGGAGGAGTTTCAGTGAGCCAATCAGAAATCTTCCTTCCTGTTTTGCAGTTTGGAAACCAATGGGACAAATAAGGTTTCAGCCTTTTCATGGCTCTCTGGATGGTTTAGAAACTACAACTCCCAGCATGCCTTGGTTGCAGAATGCATGCTGGGGTTTTGCACATTCCAGGGCTGAGGTTTACGTGTATCATGTTTTCCCGGACATACCAGTAGCACGTGTCCTCTTATTGTCTAAATTACCCCCAAAGCACCCTGCACCGTAATACTTAACTTTCTTCGACCCCTATCCACCACCGTCATGGAGCTATTCCTCCAGATCATCCCCGTGAGCTCGCACATGTGCAGAAGAGGTGCCTGGGGAACAGCCAATGTTACGATCAATCACTGCCCCCAGGGTGCCCCTACCATGAAGCAAACTGAAACATTGCTCCGGGCGCGCCCCTGGTGGACACTTAAAAGGTGGCAGTTAAAAAAAAAAACTTCCTCCCTGCAATACACATTTCAGCACCAGCCCATCAATCAGTGTTAGTCAGCACACCGTTATGAAACGCATGCGCCAACGCACCAAAAAACATGCATGATTTACCAAAATGGAAACGTATGTGTGATCGCACGCACATCAGAAATTGCGGGATTTTTGCGTTCCCGCGATTTCCATATAACCAAAGCGTGCTCAAATGCGTATAAAAACGCGCAAGTGTGGCCTAGCACTCAGCTCTTCTCTCCTCCCATACGTTAGAGATGGGGGAGATAGGTAAACTGGGTTGCACAATGAGCTGCATGAGTGGAATTGTTTTAGCTCACAACTTGCAAATGGCCATCCAAGGAGGAAGGGATAGGATTTCCTACCTTCCTGGTATAATGACTTAATAAATGTTGTTTATGGGATATAGTTGCCCTTAAATACATTCGACTTCTTATAAAAGAGGAACCAGGATTTAATAGGATGTATATTTGCTAACCAATAATAATCCGTGTTAAATAATTAATTGCGTGGTTTTATAAAAACATACAGTATTTTGTTACCCCGATATTACTCAGGTTTATTTTAACGCTATTTTAGTATACTGCAAAATACCACTTTTGGCGATAAGGGACCAAAGTTAGTAATTCCGCTATACCTCCTTTAAAATATCACTGGACAGCATAACGGTATGCGTAACATTCATATTACTGCTTCTTAATAAGATCCCAGTAGAATAGGACAGTTGTTTCTGGATGAATCACATTATTCACAACAGCATTTATTGCATCACATCACACAGCATTTAGCATCACATCACAACATGATTTAATGCATGCACATCACACATGCATTTATGGCATCACATCACAACATTGCATTTAATGCATCACATGCACAACATGCATTTAAACACCCCCTGCTTTACTGCAATCACATCACACATGCCATTTAATGCAATCACATCACAACATGCATTTATGCAATCCCATCACAACCTGCATTTAATGCAATCGCCTTGCATGCACAATCCATGCATTTAAATGCAATCGCACACACAAACTGCATTTAATGCAATCGCATCACACACATGCATTTAATGACAATCCATCACAACATGCATTTTAGCAATGCATAACAACATCATTATGCAATCACTACACACTGCATTTAAGCAATCACACCACCACAACATGCATTTAATGCAATCACATCACAACATGCATTAATCAATCACATCACAACATGCATTAACCTGCAACACCTCACAACATGCATTTATGCAATCACATCACAACATGCATTTACTGCAATCACATCACAACATGCTTAAGCATTCAAATACAAATGCTTTAATGCAATCACATCACAAACAATGCAATTTAAAGCAATCACATCACAACATGCACTTTAATGCAACACATCACAACATGCATTTAAGCGATCATCCAATCACCAACATGCATTTAATGCAATAAAAGTAGCACTGCAGCATGTAGATTTCATAAATGTTCGGTCTTAAAGGCCAAGTTGGCAACCCTACAGCAGGTATAAGTCTTTCCTTAGTGAATGCCCGTCTGGCATAACATCAGGGCTTGTGGGGGGGCCCTTAGAGGTTAGAGGGCCCGCGCTGAGCTGTTTACTAGACCAACCCCAACTGGCAAGTGCGTTTCATTTAAACCTAATCATGCTATCTGTCTTTTAACAGCTGAATGCGTGGCCTCTCAGGAGGTAGGGGGCAGTCAGGGCCCCTGTGTTTAAACTGTTTAAAACCAGCTTTATCATTATAAAGAACCAATACAAATATTTATACTAGTATACGGTATATAATACCTCCACACACAATACATACAAGACAATAGTATACTATAGACGGTAATATCTAGACACTCTACCAAAACAATACAACAATATATACTATATAACGGTAACATATACTACACAATACAATACATATTATACTACTACGGTAATATATACACAATACAATACATATTAGATACTATATACAGTAATAATACTACAACAATACAATATATATACTACACTATACAATACAATATTATACTATATACGGTAATATACGACCCATACAATAAATATTATACTATATAAGGTAATATACTACACTATACAATACAATATTATACTGATATAAGGTAATATATACTACAACTATACCATATACAATTTACTATACATAATAACCGTAATAACTACCAATACAATCACCAAATACGGTAAGTATATACACTATACAAACAATTTATACTATAACGGTAATATACACCCCATCACACTCAATACAATATTATACATATACGGTAATATACTACCCTATACAATACAATATTATATATCGGTAATATACTACACTATACAAAATATTATACTTATAAGGGTAATATACTACACATACAATACAATATTACTATATAAGGTAATATACTACACAATACAATACAATATTATACTATATACGGTATAATATCTAACTAAACACATACAATCACATACAATATTATATTAATACGGTAATATACTACACTCTACAACACATCAAGACAATATTATACTATAACGGTAATATACCGAACAATACATAACAATATTATACTATTCAGTAATATACTACACAATACAAGTATTATATCTACACTATACAATACAATATTATACGATATACGGTAATATACTCCACAATACAATACAATATTATAACTATATGAAGTAAATCACCACACTATACAACATATATTATACTATATAAGGTAATTATACTCACTATCCAATACATATATACTATATACGGTATATACTACACAATACAATACATATCACGGTAATATACTACACTATACAATACAATATTGATTACTATTATCGGTAATATACTACCACAATACATTGACAATACAATTGATACATAGATACGGTAATATCCTACACCCCCAATTACCAACAATATTATATTATACGGAATATACTACACTATACAATACAATATTATTATATAGGTAATATAACTACACTATATACATACAATATTAACTATATAAGGGTATAAATAACTACACACCACAATACAATTTAGTACTATCCAACGGTAATATACTACACTATTACAATACAATATTATATATATACGGTAATATACTTGACACAATACACATTTATAGCATACACCCCCGTAATATACTTACACTAGACAATACAATACAATATTATACTATATACGGTAACTATACTACACAATAAATACTATAATACGGTAATATACTACACTATACAATACAATTATTCTAATATACGGTCATATAATTCCAAATCCAATCATATTACTACAAGCCCTACGTCCAACGGATCCCCCCCACATCCATACCATCATCACGATAAACCACCATACCAACACCACCGCAATACAATATTCTCATTCGTTAATATACACAACAACATGACAATTCAATTACAATATTATACTATATCGGTAATATAACTACACTATACAATACACTATTATCACTATATACGGTAATCACCCACTCATACATCTTACAATTACGTATAACAATACAATCATATATACTAGATACGGTAAGATACACACAATACAATCAATCACATATTAGACATATACGGTAAATATAACACAATCAAATCAATACAATATTATTACCTATATACGGTATATACTACACAAGATCAAGGCAATCATAATGATACTATACGGTACTTTGGTAATATACTACACCATTCAATCAAACAATATATACTATCTAATATATGTATATACTACACTACAATACACAGGATACTATATACGTAATATTCTACAACTATACAATACACTATTATACTTATCCGGTAATATACAACTACAGACAATACCATATTACATACCTATATACTGATATACTGAACATACATAACACAATATACTAATAGGTATAACAATACATAATATTTATACTATATACGGTAATAACTACACACAATACAATACAATATTATACTATACGGTAATATACTAACCAATAAATAACAATGAACTATATACGGTTAATATACTACACAATACAAATCAGCAATATACTATATACGGTAATCATACTACACTATACATACAATATTATACTATTACGGTAATATCCTACACCAATACAATACAATATTATCATAATACGGTAATGATACTAACAATACAATTCAATACAATTATCTCGTATATACTACCATACATATAATACTTGTAATATACTACCAATAATAATACAACTATTATTTATATACGGTAATATTACTACACTAGATACTACATATATTATCTATTTTATACCGGTTCACCGCTCATCTCAACACCCACCCCCCCCTTATAACCCATTCATATACGAAAATTGGATGAGCTAGGAACGGTAAAGGCAGCAATGAAATTATACGACATATAATACGTACTAATACGGATAATATACCATACAATCAAATACAATAATATTATACATATATACGAGTAATACTACACAACAATTCAATTTACAATATTTACTATATCGTATATACTACTCACAGACAATCAATACAATATTATATATATGCGGTAATATACTACACAATACAATACAAATTTATGAACTATATCCGGTAATATTATACTACACAATACAATTCACAATATTATACTATATACGGTATATCATACTACACACTACAATCACAATATTTATACTATATACCGGTAATATATACTACATCAAATTTACTAATGCGGTTTAACTACCACATACATATATATTATCATCGGTAATAACTACACATACAATACATTCATACATATATTAGTACTTATAACGGTAATATACTACACATAATACAATCAGATTATTATACTATCTACGGTAATATATAACTACACAGATAAAACAAATCAACTATTATTCTATATACTGTATATGATAACTACACACTAAATACAATATTATATACGTATAGATACGACATATAACTACACAATACAATTTCAATACAATTGATACTTATATACGGTAATATACTACACAATACATACAATTTTATACGTATATCTCCACATACAACATTATATAATATAACGGTAATATACTCACTATACAATACACATATTATACTATATATACGGTCAAATACACACATACAATCACATACAATATTATACTATAGCGGTAATATACTACACAATAGCAATCAATTACAATATTATACTATGACTGGTAATATAAACAATAAGATATTATAACTATCGGTAATCTACACAAATCATACAATCATATCCGAATATATGATAACTAATATATACGGATATACTACACAATACAATACAATATTAATACTTATATACGGTAATATACTACACACTACATCAATAATATATATATATACGGGTGAATATACTACACAACATCAATATACCATATACGTATCTTATATACAACGTATTATCCTACGGTATATACTACACAATACATACAAGTATTATAATATAAGCGGTAATATACTACACAATACAATTCAATAACAATATGTATCGGGTAATATAACTCCTACAATATGTACGTTGTAATATACTACACTAAAACACTACAAATATTATACTAGCAATACGGTAATATACTACAACAATACATACAATACTATACTAAGTACGGTAATATACTACACATACAATACAATATTATACTATACTGAAGGCAACCACAACTTACTACACAAACAATACAATATTATACTATATACGAGACGTAATATACTACACACTACAACTCAAAACAAACAACAAAACAACTATATACCAATCAAATCTAACGTAACCTATCACATTAACAAAATATAAACTATCTTATATACTAATATCAAATCAACCTCATATCTATACTATCACGGTTTCTATCTCCTCCTCACAACTCCTCAAAACATCCTCCATCCTATACTCGCCCGCTCTCTCTCGCTCTCTCAAACACAGATCAACCCTCAACAACCTCCATTCATCTACTATCTCGTAAACCTAACACATCACTACAATTCCGGCTAATCCCCCCCACCCCCATATCTATTATTTATATACCGGTAATCGTCCCACACATCATCTCCCTATCTCTATTACCGGTACTATCCTACACTATACTCTTTCTGAAAGTTGGTTAGTGTGAAGATTCTGTGTTCATACAATCATAAAACGCGATCAAACTCGGGTTGAAGTTTTTAGTCCTTCCCCTAATATGTGAGCCGAACCACAAAACAAACAATCTCCATTTTTGCATTTCATTTGAAATTGTGACACTCTCTGATATCAAACCCTCCCCCCCCTTTTTTAATTGACACGGAAGTAAGTAAAAGCAAACCCCGCCCTCCCCTTGTTTGGTTTGGGGGGAAGTGACGACGAAACAGGAGGCAGGTCCAATCGGCTCAAGGGGGTGGGAATTTAAACTGGGTTATAAGAGAGGTTGGACCGTTGGAGCTGGTGTTCCAGACCCAAAATGGGAGGGAGTGAACGTTTGTGTCAGAGTAATCCGGCCAGTTTCCAGAGAGGGGTAGAGACGATTGTTCTTTCCATCCTTTATAATGTCTGTGCTTCAGTTCATAAAACATAATAGTGAATATTGTCTATGGGTGTATATAGAGTATACCTTATATCAGGATGTCAACCCCCAGTTACACATTGTGACTATGTTATATGGATGTATATAGAGACTATACCTTATATCAGGGATGTCAACCCCCAGTTAAAAACCTGTGACATATGTTATATGGATTGGTATATATAGAGATAACTTATCTAGGTGTTCACCCCCCAGTTAACATGTGACATATGTTATATGGATGTATATAGAAGGATAAACCTTATTCAGGGAGTGTCAAACCCCCCCATGTTAACTGACATATGTTATTGGATGTATATAGAGAATATACCTTAATCAGGTGAATTGTCAACCCCCAGTAACATGTGACAATGTTATACTGGATGTAATATAGAGATATACCTAATCTAGGGATGTCAACCCCCAGTTACATGTGAGCATTGTTATATGATGTATATAGAGATACCTTTATATCAGGGATGTAACCCCCCCAGTTAAATGTGACTATGTTCTATGGATGATATAGAGATTACCTTATATCAGGGATTCATCAACCCCAGTAACATGTGACATAGGTTATAGGTGTATTATAGAGGATATTACCTTATACTCGGGATGTCAACCCCGTTAACATGTGACATATGTTATATGGAGTATATAGAGATTAATACCTTATCTCAGGGATGTCAACCCCCAGTTAACATGTGACATATGTTATATTATGTCATATAGAGATTATCCCTTATATCAGGGAGTACAACCCACCAGCACAGTTAAACATTGTGACACCTTGTTATATGGATATATAGAGGATAACCTTTAGCAGGGATGTCAACCCCCGAGTTAACACTGTGACATATGTTATATGGTTGTAATAGAGAGATATCTTATATCAGGGGATGTCAACCCCCCCAGTTAGTACATGTGACTATGTATATGGAGTATATAGAGAGATACCTATATCAGGATGGTCAACACCCCAGTTAACATTGACATAATGTATAATGGATGTAAGAGAATTAACCTTAGTCAGGGATGTCAAACCCCCAGTTAAACATGTGACATAGTTATATGGATGTATTATAGAGATATACCTTATATAGGGATGTCACCCCAGTTAACATGTGACATGTAATGTTTATATGGATAGTTTATAGAGAATACCCTATATCAGGGGAGTCAACCCCCAGTTTAAACATGTGACCTATGTTATATGGATGGTAATAGAGGTATACCTTTATCAGGGATGTCAACCCCCAGTTAACATGTGACATATTTTATGGGATGTATATAGAGATATAACATCTTATTCAGGGATGTCAACCCCCACGTTACATGTGACATATGTTCTAGGGTGTATATAGAGCATATACCTTATATCAGGGATGTCAACCCCCAGTTAACATGTGACATATGTCTATGGGTTATATAGAGATATACCTTATATCAGGGATGTCAAATTAAACCCCCATTTAACATGTGACATGATGTTTAGGATGCGACTCCCTATATAGAACGATCCCTATCCTATATCAGGGATGTCAACCCCAGTTACATTGTGACTATTTCTATGGGTGTGTTATAGGATATACCCTTATATCGGGATGTCACCCCAGTTAAATGTGACATATGTTCTAGGGGTGTGATATGAGAAGATAACCTTATAGTCAGGGATTGTCAACCCCCAGTTACATGTGACATATGTTATGGATGTATATAAGATATACCTTATATCAGGGAGTTTCAACCCCCAGTTACATTGTGACATATGTTAGTGGGTTGTATATAGAGATAGACTTAGATCAGGATGTCCAACCCCCAGTTAAACATTGACATAATGTTCTATGGATGTATAGAGAGATATATTTATTCAGGGATGTCAACCCCCAGTTAACGTGACAATGTTATATGGTGTAATAGAGAGATATACCATTATATCAGGGAGTGTCAACCTCATATTAACATGTGACATAGTTCTATGTGGGTGTATATGAGAATAACCGTTATATCAGTGGATGTCAACCCCATTCCAGTTACATGTGACAGTGTTATATGGATATCTATATAGCTGAGAAACCTTAGTATCAGGGATGTTCACCCCCCCAGTTAAATGCTGACATATGTTCTATGGATTATATAGAGATATACCTTATAGTCGGGGATGTCAACCCCAAGTTAACTGGTGACATATGTTCTATGGTGTTATAAGATATAATTGACTAATCGGGGTCAACCCCAGTTAACATGTGGACATATGTTCTATGGAGAGTATATAGATGATCTACCTTATATCAGGAATGTCAACCCCCAGTTAAATGTGACATATGTTATTATGGATGTATATAGAGATATAAACCTATATCAGGGATTCAACCCCAGGTTAAATGTGTACATATGTTATATGGGGTGTATGATAGAGATTACCTTATATCAGGGATGTCAACCTCCAGTTAACATGTGACAATGTTATATGGTGTATATAGAGATAACATTATTCAGGGATGTCAACCCCCAGTCTAACATGGTGAACATATGTGTATATGGGTGTATTAAGGAATATATCCTTATATCAGGGTGTCAACCCCCAGTAAATGTGACAAGTTAATATGGGTGTATTATATAGAGATTTACCTTATATCAGATATGTCAACCCCCCAGTTAACATGTGACATATGGTGATATGGTGTATATAGAATATACCTTTATCATGGATTACAACCCCCCATTAACATTGACATATGTTCGATGGATGTATATAAGAGATATACCTTTATATCAGGGGATGTCAACCCCCAGTTACATGTGTACATATGTTATATGGGTGTCTATAGAGCTATTACACTTATTAATCAGGGATGTCAATCCCCAGTTAACATGTGACCCATATGTTTTTCTATGGGTGTATATGAGATATAACCTTATAATCAGGGATGTCACCATCCCCAGGTTAACAGTGACCTATGTTATGATGTATATAGGATATACCTTATATCAAGGTGTCAATCCCCAGTAACATGTGAATAGTTCTCTGGGTGGTATAGAGAGAGAGACATTATCTCGAGGATGTCCACCCCCAGTTAACATGTGACATATGTTATATGGGTGTCTATAGAGAACTTATCCTTATTCAGGGATGCTCAACCCCCAGTTACAGTTGACATGTATTCTATGGATGTATATAGAGATAATTCCTTATATCAGGGATGTCAACCACCAGTTTAACATGTGACTATATGTTTGGATGTTATAGAGATATACCTTATATCAGGGATGTCAACCCCCCAGTTAACATGTGACTAGTTCTAATGGATGTATATAGAAGATATACCTTATATCAGGATTCAACCCCAGTTACATGTGACATAGTTTTATATGGATATCTATCAGAGATAATCCTTATATCGAGGGATGTCAATCCCCAGTTAACATGTGACATAGTTCTATGGGTGTATATAGAGATTATACCTTAATCGGGAGTCAAACCACCAGTTACATGTGAAATATGTTCTAGGGATGTATAATAGCGCATAGTACCTTATATCCGGGATGTCAACCCCCAGTTAACCAGTGACTGTTATATGGATGTATATAGAGATATACCTGATATCAGGGATGTCAAACCTCCAGTTAACATGTGACATATTTTCTATGGATGTATATAGAGATATCTTATATCAGGATGTCAAACCCCCAGTTAGCTGGGACATTATGTTTCTATGATGTATCTAGAGATAGACCTTATATCAGGATGTCAACCCCAGTTAAAATGTGCATATGCTTCTATGGGTATTATATAGAGATATACCTTATATCAGTGGATGTCAACCCCCAGTTAACATGCTGCGACATATTTATATGGGATATATATAGAGATATCCTTATATAGGGATGTCAATACCCAGTTAACATGTACATGTTCTATGGGTGTATATAGAGTATCTTATTAATCAGGAGGGATGCACCCCCCAGTAACACAGCCTTTTCATTGTTATAGGGTGATATTAGAGATATACCTTATATCAGGGATTCAACACACCCCCACCACTTTAAAACTGGGTGACAATGACATCTTATGGTATGGATTATAGGATATACTTATATACAGGGATGTCAACCCCAGTTAACATGTGACAATATGTTCTATGGTGTATATAGAAAGATAACCTTATATCAGGATGTCAACCCACCAGTTAACATGTGACATGTTATATGGAGTATAAGAGATTAACCTTATATCAGGGCTGTCACCCCCAGTTAACATGTGACATATGTTATGGTGGATGTATTAGAGATATACCTTATATCAGGGAGGTCAACCCCCAGTTAACCATGTGACTATGTTATATGGTGTAATAGAGATATATACTTTATATTTACAGGGATGTCAAACCTCCAGTTGTTTGCAACTACAGCTTGCACATTAGTATGCGAAGGGAATGCTGGGAGTTGTGTTTTTCAAACTCTACAAAGCCACCAGTTTGACACCACCTGCCTTATGTTAAGATAGGATCTCTGATAATCCAATACTTAAATAAAAGCCAAACGTTCCTCCTTACATTGCTTTCAGGGATCATGCAAAGCAGACGTATACGGAAGCCAAAGGCTCCACCATTTTCAAGATTGATGGGACAAAAAACTCCAGTTTTTGGTATTGATCTGATCCGTGGAAATGACAGTTACATCTTAAAGGGCATCTAATACCGAAAAATAGTTTTATTTTAAATTGGGTCAATAACTGGAACTATAATTTTCCAACCACCACTGTAATCATTCTTTGTGATCTGTCCCCCTATTTCTCTTAGATATCCAACTCTAAAACGTCTGTATATTTCAGCTGTCAATCAGTTCCCCTTGCTCTCAAAAAACTTATCTTCTGGGTGAGTTATTTTAACTGTAGCTGGAAATGGTGACAGTAGATTGGTTGGAATTGAGAATGCTGTATGCTGTGTCAGGCTTGACGGTTGTGTAGGGGAAAAAGTCAGGTCCGATGGAGTGGGAGTGGTTAAAAGAGGGTGCAGGGGGGATAAACTGCTCCTAAACCAAATGGGCTGGATTGAAGGCATGCCAGCAACACCATCAAATCAGAGTAGTGCTACTTACATGTTATTCAATTATAGTTGTAAGATGGAGGCAGTCATTTTTTCATTATAATGTCCCTTTAATGTCTTCATCAAATAATGTACGTCTTTATTTTCTGCATGCAGATTTTCACTATTTCGCTCATATTACGCAGCTATCACTATAGTTATTACTATAGGTTAAAAAGATGCATAAAGCCATTTTTAGGGGTGGTAGTTTATTCCAGGTTTTTGTATATCAATGTTTTTTTACTATGTTCCATTGATCTGGTATCACGATAGATTTTGAAGCAAAGGGAGAATATGATATTAGTGCGTATTATGATTATTTATTCTAATTACATGTTTCACTTAGAACAGAATCGTGTCTTTAAATCCCATGTATACAGTCACGTTTACCAGGACATAGCTGTTACCTATTATACGATCGGCCTTTGCAGGGTTTAATGGTAAGTTTGATATTCGGTATCATTTACAAAATGGGGTTTCTGGATATTTCCTAATTCCCCAGTGCGGAACTCATTTTGCATGCCATTTAATGTTCATCAATCATTCCATGTTTACAGGGCACAATATTCGCTTTATTGGAACAACGTCATCTGGCAAGACGTATCACCAATGATAGGACCGCCAAATTCTTTGGTGTAAGACCTCAAGCAGTACAGGACCCTGTCAGATCTCTACTGATTGGCTGTTGGGAGGAACGAACATGCTCAGATTTCTACTGATTGGCTGTTGGGAGGATCAAACA